>PVHT020000141.1:33096013-33166094 GCA_004024745.2 Catagonus wagneri | reverse complement strand
CAATGGCTTTTAGTATATTCAGAATTGTTCTGCAAATTTTAATGCCTTCCTATTCATTGGCTTCATTGGCTTCAGTAGTAACCCTGATATCTCCACAGATCACAGTGATTCCTTCAGGAAGGAGAATGCAACTTCTAGTGGTACTCAGGTCAAGAGTGCTCAAGGCTTAGAGTCTAGGTTATGACTCTGTGCTTTAAACTCATAAGCCCATTGATTCTAGAATACAACCCTTACCCCAGTGCTAGGTTGCCTGCGTGAGAAGTAAATTCAGGCCTTGAATTAGCCACCCACAAAGACCTGGCCAGTGAACTCAGGTTAACAGTCCAGATTCCCTGTGGTACACACTGACATGCATAACACAGATCTCTCTTCCAAAAAGGACAGGCTGCCCAGCTGCAGGGAACACGTTTAGCAGATGGTCTCCAGTTCTTAGTGCTATTAGGGTCTGCCTTGGCTTCAAAGATTTGCCTGACCCAAGATTCTGCCCTTCTTAAAGCAGTCTACATCAGTCACCGAGTGAGCCAGGGTCTAAAACCCTAGTCATTTGGGTCTGCATGGGACACTCTGATGGGCAATACTCATCCCAGAATTTTCTGTATGCAAGGCTCCCTCAGTGTTTGGTGTTTTCCTCTTTCCAATACTTCTTCTTCTCCCTCCTTTTCTAGGACTCAATCCCTAATAAACATCTTGCATATCAGACTCCATCTTAGTGTTTCAGAAGTGATAGTTGTTTTGAGGAGTGGCCTGAGGAAGCAGGCAATAAGATGATTTTAAAGATTTATCACTTATGCCCAGCTGGCAATAAATGTCCTGTCACAGACAGAGGTGGTTTATTCTGAGTGAAGTCAAAATGCCAGAAATGTCATTGTAGACAATTCTGCAGAGAAAGAGAATAAAGTGCTCAGGGAAGTGGGCTTCTGGGAAAAGTATATCATTGAGGTTGGGAGACCCACCAATGATATGTTCCATGGGAAAGCCCAGAAGACACACTATATACCACTGCTATCAGATGCAGTAGTGACAGGGACAAAAGCACTACCAAAAAGTTTAGTGGTGGATTTCCTGTTAAAGTCAAGATTTACAATAGGAAATGCTGTTACATAAATTCGCTTGTTGATAAAAGAGTTAACAGGACCCTAAAACCACAGCAGCAATGTTTAACCTCCAGAAGTCAGAGTTATAATCATTGTAAGGACTAAGCAGTTGCAACTAAGAGTTGCAGCCAAAAAAAAAAAAACACCTAAGCTGCAAAGAGTTATGGAGATAGTTAACAGAAAACATCTTAAGGATCACAGAAATGTGTAGCCAACTAAGAGTACTTCTCAATTTGTAACAGCAGAAGAACTCAAGCATGAATAACCAGAGGGCTGAAAACTGTTTTCCAAATAAAAAGTTAAAATCCTTTATTTATTTTTCAGACCTGAGCTACTTCTCAGATCCATAATACAATGACTGAAGAGGTGACTGGATTCTTAGAAGGGGGGACCCTGCACACTACATCAAGTTTACATAGTAATGAGTTACCTATTCCTTTCCTAAAGGGATCTGTGGTCATTTATTACAACTGCACCCCGTAGAAAATAAGATATATCCATACATTTCAAGGACATAAGGTCAGAGTCAACATTGATATTTGGAGATCTGAAATGTCAGGGTATCCCTGGAAGAGTGGGGGCACACATGGATTCAGGCACTCTGAAAAACAGATGTTAAACTAGAATTAGAAGTGAGAGAAATTTATCACGGGAGAACTCCCGTGAAAGACAAAGAAAGAAATGACAGTAGGCAAGGAGAGCATTGAGTTTTGCCTGAAGACTATGTCATTTCTCTATCCCTCTTCCAAGTGTGTAGGATGATCTGGAGATCATGCAAAATACTGCTTGATCCATTATACTGGTGATCTTTTGTTAGTTGGTCCAGATGAATAAGAGATGACTAGCATATTGAAGGTCTCAGTAAGCTTCATGCACTCCAGAGGGAAGAAAATAAACTTTATCAAGATTCAGGTATCCACCAGAACCATAAATTTTTAGAAGTCCACTGGTCAAGGTGTGTCAAGACAACTTTCTCAAAGTAAAGAACGGATTATCACAACTTGTGCACCTTACCATAGAATAAAAAAGTCCCCTGCTCATGGGACTCTTCCATCTCTGGAATCAGTGAATTCCACATCAATATCCAGGATGATAAGACTGTCAGCTTTAAGCAAGCTACAGAGCAGGAAAGAGCTCTCCTGCAGGTCTTGGCTACAGTACAAGCAGCCCTCAAACTTGGACCATATGATCTGGTCCACCCTGTGGTGTGGGAGGTATCAGTGGTGGGAAGAGATGCCATATGGCAAGTCCCAATGGGAGAATCATAAAGTAGGTCCCCTGAAGTTTGGGGGCAAGATACTGCCATTTGCAGTATAAAATTACACATCTTTTGAAAAATAACTCTTGGCATTCTACTGGGCTTCAGTAAAGATGGAATGTCAGACCATGACTCACAAAGTGAACATATGGCCAGAAATGTCCATCATGAGTCAAGTCCTGTAAGATCTACCAAATTAAAAGGTACTGTGGACCCAGAAACAATCCATCTAAGGTGAAAATGGCACACCTATGATGGAGCACAAGCAGAATCAGAATCAACAACTGCTAAACCACACCCCTCCCTTGGCTCATTCTCACATCTGTATAAGGCATCTTGAATTATGAGCTAAGGGAGGAGGAGAATTCTCCAAATGGACAGGTTAGGTGCAGTGTAGCTTGTCATTAATATTGGCTAAAACCAGTGACATTATAAGAAATTCAGACTTATAGGCAATGGTGAAAGGCCTGACCAACTCCTTAGAGATATAGAAACAAAATATTAGAAGTTTGGGGATAAGGAGATTGGATTAAATATATGGACTATCTATGAAACAAACTTGTGAATGGGCATAAAATGTGAAGATCTGTGTATCATAAATGAATGCCCATTAAAGAACATCTACCACGGAAGACACAATAATCAACCAAGTAGACAAAATAACTCTGTCAGTTAAAGTCACCCAGACTCTGCCATCAGCCACCTCAGTACAGTCTTGAAAAACAGTTGAATGAAGTAGTTACAGTGGCAGAAAAGAAAATGAATGTGCCAACAACAAAGACTCCCACTTATCAAGGCCAGTTTAGCTACTGAACTTCTAACCTGCCAACAACAGACATTAGGAGGTACCCTTAGTTTATAATCATAGAACTTGATAAAACATGCATTCCTGGCATGGGTTGTTTATGTGCCCAAAGGCCTCAGGCCGCACTTTAGCTGAGGGGTTATGAACTGTGTGGTCCACAGTATAGAATCTAATTAATGGAAACCTCAACTAAGTAGAATTGGGAAACCAGAAGTGGAAGTTTTCATGCCCTGTGATGTTAGCAGAACTCAACAGGAAGAAGAAAGATTCCTCCTCTTTTCTGACAAGGACTCAGCCAATGAAAATCCATAGGCTTTTTTGTTTACTACTACCATTCCAACTTCCTTTTCTTCTTTATAAAAGCATTCTCCTTCCATTGTTGGGGGGAAAAAGGGGCTTGGATGTGTTTCAACATGGTTGCAAACCTCAAATTGCAATTGTCTGTTGATCCTGCATGAATCCTTCTTTTCTGGAGAAATATCTGCAGCCTATTTGTTTCAGGTCAACATTTTGGTGAGACCAGAGAAGACTCCAAATGGCTCTGGGGCTGGTGAGCTAGTTACCCACAATGGAGCCTACTGTTACTCATTGTTTTTCTCTCTGACCCTGGAATTTAAAGATACGTCTTTGTCCTAGAACTGAGACCACACTCTCCTTGCATTTGAAGGTCTCAGACTTCACCCAAGATTTATTAAAGGTTTCATCTTTCTGGCAAAAGCCTTGTTTTGTGTGTGAGAACTAGTTTGACACTTCAGTCAGATCCTAAGATCAGACTGTTTCTACTAAAGCTGGGTGAAAATGCCTTCAGCCCAACCTCTTTGGGAAGGGAATGTTTCAGATGAAACTGTGCCAGTTCAGCTGTCAGCCTGTCTTTCAGAAGGGTTATTCTCTGAGAACTTTCTCAAAAAGGCTTTTGACCTGGCTCCTCTAGAACCAAGCTGTTTCCTTTGAACTGGCTGGAATTCAGGTTTGCAAGTTTATTTGAATTGAGCTGGTTGTGCTGTAAGCTACTTAAACTGTTTGAAAATTAAATGAAAACCTCTAGGAAATGGGATCCTAGTTATCTAAGTATTTTGAAGGCTCCCCACCTGCAGGGACTCTGGCCTGTTTTATGTTTAAAAACTGCAGTCCTTTCTTATGTGCATAACTAGCCAAATGGACCAACTTGAACAAAAGCAGTTTAAAGTACCAAAGGCCATTATGGGGGATTTCTGAAATCCCCAAACTTAATTTCCTTAAAATTGAACTGAACTATAATAGCTCAAAAATTTCAAGAACTAAGAGGAATGCTTATGTCAAATGGGAATTTGAGGTTTCTCAACCTTATCAGGAATCTAAAATTGCCCCTCTGAAAAATGCTATTTTAAAATTAACTGAGGCAAAAAAAAAAAAAAGATTATAAAAGTGACTCCTGAAAGACTCTTCTTTCTTGGCTTCCTTGTCTCAGGTTCTGCCTTTTGTGCCATCTTGTCTCTCTCCCTAAGCCCCTCATGGCAAGGCTCCGCCTCCATTACCATCTTCTTCCAATCCTTCTACTCTCATGCCTCCGTTATAACCTCAAATTTCCATATCAATTATTTCACAATATTCTCCGTTTTCTCTGAAACTCTCCCCACTCCCTTTTCCTCTGAACTTGTCAGAATCTTTTCCTTTAAAATTAAGCCTTCTGAGGATCCAGAGGCTAAAAATCTTAATTTCTTACGTTTCCTGGACTGAAGATGAACTGTAAACCATCATCAAATATTCTCCCAAAGTATCCACAGATCCTTGTATATTTGCTAAAGGAATTCAGCAATGTCGTTCACTCTTATTAACTGGTTTCTCTGACTTATATCAGCAGTTCACATGTTTGTCAGTGAAGACCAGGCACAGTACTGCATGAAAATGCTAACTGGGATCTGCATGTTTTCTTTGGAGAATTGACTGCCTAGATCCTCCGCCCATTTTTTGATGGGGTTGTTTGTAAAACACATGAAAAGATGTTCAACGTCACTCCTCATTAGAGAAATGCAAATCAAAACCACTATGAGGTACCACCTTACACCGGCCAGAATGGCCATCATCAAAAAGTCTAAAGAGGGTGTGGAGAAAAAGGATCCCTATTACACTGTTGGTGGGAATGCAAATTGGTGCAGCCACTGTGGAAAACAGTATGGAGATATGTCAGAAAACTCAAAATAGAATTACCACTTGATCCAGCAATCCCACTCCTGGGCATCTATCCAGCAGACACCATGACCCGAAAAGACACCTGTACTCCAGTGTTCATTGCAGCACTCTATGCAATAGCCAGGTCATGGAAACAACCTAAATGCCCATTGACAGAGGAGTGGATAGGGAAGATATGGTACATACACACAATGGAATATTACTCAGCCATTAAAAGCAATGAAATAACAACATTTATAGCAACATGGATGGACCTAGAAATTATCATGCGAAGTGAAACCAGTCAGACAATTAGACAGCAACACCCAATGCTACCGCTTACATGTGGAAACTAAAAAAACACAATGAACTTCTTTGCAGAACAGACAATGACTCACAGACTTTGGAAAACCTTTGGTTTTTCAAACAAGACAATCTGGGGGGTGGGGGATGCACTGAGGGTTTGGGACGCAAATGCTATCAAACTGACTTGTGATGATTTTTGTACACCTACAACTGTAATAAAATTCATTAAGCAACAAAAATGCTAATTGGGAAAATTCTGATAGGTATCTAAGAATTATAACTGGGGAACCAGCCAGCTAACTTATTATATGATTAGTCTTAAACAATCTTAAGTGACTTTATCAAGCAATTCCTCAGGGGTTTTCCAAAGCCAGCTGATTGGAACAAAATTCATGCTGGCATACAAAAATCTGACAAACCTGTTTGTTATTATTACAATCAATTTCAGAATATTTTTAAAGAAAAATCTGCTCTTCCATAAGATGTTCATTCCAACTAGGTATCTTCTAACACTTTGTATAATAATAGGCTGAACCAGGACTTTTCCCCTTTAATAAAAAGGACAGGGATGGAAAAACCCATTGTGGCTCAGCAGGTTAAGCACACAACGAGTATTCATGAGGATGTGGGTTTGATCCTGGCCTCAGTGGGTTAAGGATATGGCATTGCTGCAAGCTGTGATGTAGGTCTACAGATTTGCCTCAGATCCAGTGCTGCCCTAGCTGCTGCACAGGCTGATCCCAAGCCTGGAAACTTTCATATGCCCCAGGTTTGGCCCTAGAAAAAGGTAAAAAAAAAGACAGGGATTGAAAGGGAAACTTTGTTTACTCCAGATTTAGTTAATCCGGCAAACCAGTTCTCTCATACTTCAAATGACTTACCTCCATGGAAGACTGATAAAATTCTTAATATTCAGCACCAGTAAAGGAAGACTTCTAAATGAAACCAAAACCCTCCGAGGTTCTCCTATTATTTCAAAAGACCAGGATGTTAGAAAATATATTGTGACAAATGTAAGAAATTTAGGCAACTCTGGCCCTCTAACAAGCCTTTTCAGTGTCCCGCTAATTGTTGGTGAAGGGACTCTTCCCAATACTCCTTCTTAATCAGTTTAGAGAAATATTTCTACCGATTGGGGATTAATTTCTTCCAGTTCTATTGACAGCAGAGCCATTCCTGTGCCCAACCCCACCACGATAAAGCAGGCCCTGCCTTGAAATAGTGTAACAGTGCAAATAGTTGGGATTTCTAATGAACCTCAGGAGATCCCTGTCTCTGAATGCATTTTCTTTTTAGGTCTTTTGAGAGATATATACTCTTTCTTAATTTTTTTTCCACTATAGCTGGTTTACAGACTTCTGTCAATTTTACAATTGCACAGCATGGTGACTTGGTTACACATACATATACAGATTTGTCACAAGTGATTAGACAGAGTTCCCAGGGCTATACTGCAGGATCTTGCTTTTCCATCCCAAACGCAATACTCTACAACTGTTAATCCCAGACTCCCATACCATCCCACTCCCTCCCCCCACCCTCTTGGCAACCACAAGTCTGTTCTCCAAGTCTGTGATTTTCTTTTCTGTAGAAAGGTTCATTTGTGCAGTATATTAGATTCCAGATATAAGTGATATCATATGGTATTTGTCTTTCTCCTTCTGACTTACTTCATTCACTATGAGGGTCTCTAATTCCATCCATGATGCTGCAAATATCATTCTTTTATTATTTTTTATGTCTGAGTAGTATTCCATCATGTATATATACTGCATCTTCCTAATCCAATCATCTGTTGATGGACATCTGAGTTGTTTCCATGTCTTGGCTATTGTGAATAGTGCTGCAATGAATACGCGTGTGCAAGTGTCTCTTTCAAGGAAAGTTTTGTCCAGATTTATGCCCAAGAGTGGGATTGCTGGGTCATATGGTAGATCTATGTATACTTTTCTAAGGGACCTCCATACTGTTTTCCCTAGTGGTTGTACCAGCTTACATTCCCACCAACAGTGCAGGAGGGTTCCCTTTTCTCCACACCCCCTACAGCAATTGTTGTCTGTGGACTTGTTAATGATAGCCATTCTGACTGGTGTGAGGTGGTATCTCATGGTAGTTTTGACTTGCATTTCTCTAATCATCAGTGATGTTGAACATTTTTTCATGTGCTTGCTGGCCATCTGCATATCTTCTTTGGAGAAATGTCTGTTCAGGTCTTTTGCCCATTTTTCAGTTGGGTTGTTGGCTTTTTTGCTGTTGAGTTGGATAAGTTGTTTGTATATTTTAGAGATTAAGCCCTTGCCAGTTGCATCATTTGACACTATTTTCTCCCATTCTGTAAGTTGTCTTTTAGTTTTCTTTTTGGTTTCCTTTGCTGTGCAAAACCAATTAGGTCCCATTGGTTTATTTTTGCTTTTATTTCTGTTGCTTTGGGAGACTGACCTGAAAAAACATTTGTAAGTTTGATGTCAGAGAATGTTTGCCAATGTTTTCTTCCAGGAGTTTAATGGTGTCTTGTCTTATATTTAAGTCTTTAATCCATTTTGAGTTTATTTTTGTGCATGGTGTGAGAGTGTGTTCTAGTTTCATTGATTTGCATGCAGCTGTCCAAGTTTCCCAGCAATACTTACTGAAAAGACTGCCTTTTCCCCATTTTATGGTCTTGCCTCCTTTGCCAAAGATTAATTGACTGTAGGCATCTGGGTTTATTTCTGGGCTCTCTATTCTCTTCCATTGGTCTGTATGTCTGTTTTGGTACCAGTACCACACTGTCTTGATTACTGTGGCCTTGTGATACTGCCTGAAGTCTGGGAGAGTTATGCCTCCTGCTTGGTTTTTGTTCCTCAGAATTGATTTGGTGATTCTGGGTCTTTTATTGTTCCATATAAATTTTTGGATTGCTTGTTCTAATTCTGTGAAGAATGTCATGGGTAATTCGATAGGGATTGCACTGAATGTGTACATTGCTTTGGGTAGTATGGCCATTTTTATAATATTAATTTTTCCAGCCCATGAACATGGAATATCTTTCCATTTCTTTGTATCATCTTTGATTTCCTTGATTAATGTTTTATAGTTCTCAGCATATAAGTCTTTCACTTCCTTGGTCAGGTTTATTCCCAGGTACTTGATTTTTTGGGGTGCTATTTAAAAAGGTAAAGTATTTTGGCATTCTTTTTCTAGTATTTCTTTGTTAGTATACAGAAATGTGATTGATTTTTGAAGGTTAACCTTGTATCCTGCTACTTTGCTGAATTTGTTGATCACTTCAAGTAATTTTGGGGTTGAGTCCTTGGGGTTTTCTAAATATAGTATCATGTCATCTGCATATAGTGAGAGTTTTACCTCTTCTCTTCCTATTTGGATGCCTTTTATTTCTTTTGTTTGATTGCTGTAGGAGATTTACACTGTTTTCTCCTTAGTTCCTCCAACCCATCATTTTCTTGGGTTGAGACCTCTTAGAGAAGTGTAATGCCGGAATGTCTCCCAAAAGGAGGAATTCTAGAATGTGATATCTGTTATTTGTTTCATTTCTAGATGAGATAGTACTAGAGCAGATCCTGGGAACCCTGATCATTTGTCCCTACTGAATCAGATCCCATTTTCCTTATGGACAAAATCTCCAGACAATGTTGGCAAAGTTCACAGTGCACCTCCCATCAAAATTCAAATAGACCTCACAAATCTCTTTCCAGAATTAATCAATATCCTATAAGTAAAGAAGACCTTCAAGGCATAAAGTCCATAATAAAAGATTACAAGGGTCAAGTCTTCATGATCCCTTTTACCAGCCCCTGTACACTCTAATTTTACCAGGGAATAAACCTGAAGGCTGAGTTTGGAGGTATATAGAGAAACTTCAAATACTAAACAACATTTTTATTCCCTCAACACTTGTTGTTCTTAACCCTCAAACATTACTAACACCCATTATCACCAGAAATTAAGTTATTTATTGTCATTGATGTATGCAGTATATTCTTTAGAATTCCAATTGATGAAGCTAGCCAGTACATTTTTTATTTTATTTTATTTTACTGAGGTGTAATTGATTTACAATGTTGTGTTAGCCAGTTCCTTTTTGCCTTCACTTGGGAGGAAAGACGATTCACCTAGACAGTAATGCCTCAGGGTTATACTAAGAGTCCTTCCTATTTTTTGCAAATCCTTAAGGCTGAACCGGATGAATAAAGTTCCCTAGAGTTCTGCTCTGTTGTAATATGTGAGCGAGTTTGCTTTTCTGTTCTCCTTCTCAAGGTTCCTCAGAGGAAGACGGCATCTACTTGCTAAAGCTTTTAACCTTAAAGGGATATAAAGTTGTCTAAAAACTGAAGTTTTCCCCAAACCCAAGTTTGATATTTAGAATATCTGATTTCAGAAAAAGAGCTACATCTTGATCCAGATAGACTTGACAGTATCTTAAGTATCCCCAAACCCAAACCTGGCACCAACTGTGATGTTTTCTCAGGCTAGTCGGTAACTACTGAAATCGGATTCCAAATTTCTCTCTTATGGCTAAACCTCTGTATGTTTTGCTTAATAACAATAATCCCAAACTAATTTTAGAGGAAGAACTGTAGGGCAAAGCCTTCAAGGCCTTAAAAGAAAGTTTTATGAAATCACCTGTCCTTAGAAACCCCAATAATCAGATTCCCTTTTTCTGTTTTGTATATGAAAAGGAAGAGAGAGCCCTTGGGGTTCTCACCCCAAAATGTGAGGACCACCATAATTATTAACACTCAATCAATAACTGAGTCTTCACTGCCCCATTTACAATCATAACCAAAGATCCCTGGGGAACTTTTTGCTCCCTGTCCCTGCAATTTTGCATGGTTAAAAGTCCAGATCTACAAAAGGTGACAGTTTCACCATAGGAAAATATGGAAGTCCTATAAGCTACGACTGTTGTCTAAGTATTTGGGGCAAGAAGAGGAGTCATCACTTTGGCAGGAATAACCTAATTAGTCACCAGGAAGAGGCAGAACTGCTGTTATACAGTGGAGACGAGAAGAAATATGTGTAGGAGCCAGCTGTCTGACCCACTTGGGAGCCTTGTGTTACTACTCCCTTGTCCAACTGCAAGTGTAGACAGATACAGCAATGCAGGTAAGAGAACATCATGGTAAACAAGAGATTGGACAATTTAGGGGTTAGAGTCTGGATAAGCCACAAAGACAGCAGAGGTTTTGGCAAAGGGTGCAAGGAATCTAAAAAACAATAGTACAGGGGAAAGAAAGTAGCAATTGTGGCCCTGAGATCAATGGTAGCAGTGGGGCTGGAACTGATTCTGATAAACTCCCTCTTTTAAATGTCCCTTCAGGAAAAGAGGCCCATCAGAATCCTGGAGGAGCTGCTCTTCAAACATACACAGAAAAGTGGATACAAGGGACAACAGAGGGGGTTATAATGAATATTAAGATGTGCCACCCAGATCCTTCTTCAGGGAAGGACTTGATGCCTTTGAGTTTGTCACAACTGTATGCATTATCTATTGTTACTGTCAAGATACCCACCAAAGTTATCAGCTTAAAACAAGAATTTTATCTCAAATTTGTATAGGTCATGAATCAGCATATGGCTTAGCTTGGTGCCTCTGGCTCAAGGTCGCTCATAAGGCTGTATCAACCACTCAAGTTGGTTGCAACTGCAGTCTCAGCTGAAGGTTCTACTGTATGTGTGTCAGGTGGGGGCGGGGGGGTTGCTGAGAGGGTCCACTTCCAAGATTTTTGGTGTGGCCCCTCAGTTCCTTATCAAGTGAGCCTCTCTAGAAGGCAGTCTCACAACATGACAGCTGGCTTCCCCAGGGTGAGTGATCCAAGAGAAAGGTAAGAAGGAGCCTCACCCCAAAGCAGCCCCACCCAGTGACTGCATAAGGCACAAATAAAAAGGTACAATCAGAGCTCGCGCTGTGGCTCAGTGGTTAACAAACTCTACTAGAATCCATGAAGACACAGGTTTGATCCCTGGCCTCACTCAGTGGGTTAAGGATCTGGTGTTGCCGTGAGCTGTGGTGTAGGTCACAGAAGTGGCTCAGATCTCGCGTTGCTGTGGCTCTGGCATAGGCTGGTGGCTATAGCTCCAATTCAACCCCTAGCCTAGGAACCTCCATATGTTGCCAGTGTGGCCCTAAAAGACAAAAAAAAAAAAAAAATACTTCCCTGTAGGCTCTGTGCCAGGCTCCCTGTCAGGCTGGCCTGGGCATTGTCAGGCCTGAATCATGGTGCAACTTTTTCCTCTGGCTAATCCTACTTCCCTCTCCTTCCTCTCATAAGAGTTGATCCCTAATAAACATCTTATTCCCCAACTCCATCTTTGTTTTATGTATGCAGTGGGGTGGTATTATTTCCTTTCCTGTTATTGTGGAGTGCTTTACTCCCAGGAGACCTCAAGGCCCCTTTTCTAAATCAGTACTTCCGCCCCACTGACCATATCTACAGGCCAGTGCACTGGAAGGGCCAGTCTTCCCTAAGCCATAAAGGTCTTGTTATACTTTTCCCAAGATAGTAGGTACCTCCTGGCCTTGTATTTCATGTAGTTTTGGTTGTGGAGATGGTAGAGGAGTTGGGGAGAAGTTCTCAGACACTTTTCTTGAATTAAGAGGTCTATTCCTACACTTGGCAATTTAAGCAAACAGAGATACAACTACCTTTCAAATGGTAATTTTCTTTAAATTTCATCAAATCTTAGTAAACAAATAAAGGCACTATCATACGAGATGTTATCTCATAGAGATGCATAGAAAGTGGCAAGAGGCACAACAAATGCAAATAACTCAGTTTGTTTTTACTGTTGTTAATAATCTTGTGATTTAAAAATTTTCAAATTTGGAATGTTCATACTACTTAGGTTTCACCTCAAGATATATATTTTTCAATGAAATAAGAATTCTCCAGTTCTTTTGAAAGCACATGAATAATCAACCATAAGACATACAATTTAGAAGGAGAGTTATAATGAAAATGCAAATTAATTCAATGGTTTACAGTGAAATCATTCAGCCATATGGTCACTAATGAGGTTCCTAATTATTACAGAGTCAGCATCCCAGTCAGAAGACAAGATAGAAAAAATCTGCTGTTTATTTATTGCTTTATAACATTTACAAATTTTTAATTAAAATTTAAGAAATAGTTTCCATCTTTGAAACATTTTATTATACCAAAGAGCACTGCAGATCATGTAACTACAAAACTATAAAAAAATTGTTTTTGGCTATACCAGCATCTTATAAAAACTTCTGGGCCAGGAATCAAATCTATGCCATAGCAGCAACCCAAGCCACTGCAGTGACATTGTCAGGTCCTTAACCCACTTCGCCACAAGAGAACTTCTACATTTTTGAATAATCATTTCCCATGTTGTATAATGAATAAAAAAAGCAAAATACTACATTCATAATTTAGCATATAAAATATATGCCAACAGGGGTTCTATAAGGAATAGCATTAATTTTTCATTCATCTAAGACATATTTATCAGCATCTGTAATGTGCCAGAAACTGTTCCAGGCACTGGAGAGATGCAGCAGTAACCAAAAGAGACAAGAATCCCTGCCTTAATGGAGTCTGCATTCTACCCAGGGAGACAAAGCAATAAATTAATAAAATATATAGTATGTTAAACAATAAGTTAAAAGTTCTAAAACTAAAGAGAGAGTGATATGAAATGTGGGTGTCAGGTGGGGAGTGAAAGTTCAGTTACAGATCCTGTGTTGATGAAAGTCCTCACTGAGAAAGTGACTTGAGTGAAGATCTAAAAGAAGTGAGGAGATGAGCCTCATACACACCTTGGCGGAAGAACACCCGGACTGGAGACAGCCATGGCAAAGTCCCTGAGACAGGACTCAATCCTGCATGAGCAAGAAACAGCACGGTGGCCAGTGTTGCCACTGAGGAGATGAGATCTGAGATGTGGAGGGGGAAGTATGCCCTGAGAGTCTCAAGGAGAAGAGATCTTTGGAGGGTTCTGAGCACAAGCTTCGTGGCAGGATCCGAGTTTTAACAGAATCACTCCAGTTGTCCTGGGAAGTAGTAAAATGTAGCAAAATTAGGAATGGGGACCCATGTTTAGAGCTATATCAAGAAGAGAGGTGATGGGGACTTGTCCAGGGTGATGGCAGCAGGGCTGGTGAAAAACAGTGAATTTCTCAGAGCTCTTGATAACTTCAAATATTCAGAGCACTTTTACCTTGCACTGCAATCCTCATTTTGTACAGAGAATCATCAAATTGTTTTTTGTTTCAAAAGAGCCAATACATGTGACAACCTAGGACAACCCTTGGAAAGTAACCTAAGGACCCTTAAATATCCACCCATTTTCACCAAACTCCTTCTTCTAATCTCTTGGTCTCTCATGCCCTTCCCCTGTACTCTTACTCTTGAACTCCATCAATGATGGTTAAACGTATGTGTTAACTTGACTAGACCAGAAGTTGCCCAGATATTTGGTTAAATATTATTCTGGTGGGTCTATAAGGTTGTTTCTGTAAGAGATTATCACTTGAATTGGTGGACTGAGGAAAGCAGTTTGTCCTACCCAAGATGGGTGGGTACCATCCAACTCAATGAGTGCTCAAATGGAATAAAAAAGTGAGTGCAACTGAATTCTTTCTTTGCCTGACTGTGGAGCTGAGACATTGGTCTTCTCCTGCTCTTAGACTGGTACTTACACTATCAGTGCTCTTGAAATCAGTTAATTGCAAAAATGGCACCTATAGATGACTTTTCCAAAATAGAAATAAAATCCCAGTCATGAGTAAGTTGCAGTCAAGGTCAAGAACATATCATTATGACATATTTTAGAAGCAGTAACAAAATTCCTGGAAAAAGTACATTTTTATTAATGTAGGGCAATCTAAAATCAACCTTTTAAAAAGAAATTAGCTAGTACCTAGGACTGGACTGTCAAACCAGATTCATATGACTCAGAGATTTTACTCAGTATCAAACTTTACTAAATAATTATAAGAATATAATGCATTCAAGAGGCTTGGTTGAGGAGGAAAGAGTGGGATGGACCGGGAGTTTGGGGTTAGTAGATGCAAACTATTACATTTAGAATGGATAAACAATGAGGTTCTACTCTATAGCATAGGTAACTATATCCAGTTTCCTGGGATAGACCATGAAAGATAATATAAGAAAGGGAATGTATATATATATATATATGTATGACTGGGTCACATGGCAGAAGTTGGCCCAGCACTGTAAAGCAACTATACTTTAATAAAAGAAAGAAAGAAAGAAAGAGAGAGAGAAGGAGAGAAAGAGGAAGGAAGGAAGGAAGAAAGGAAGGAAGGAAGGGGCTTGGATGAAGCAAAGTGAGTTCTAGGACATCAACAGTGGTTCTCTGAGTCCTTTCTTCCCACATGAAACATGAACATTTAGCCAATGATAATAGGTAAGGTCTAAAAGGTAGGCTCTTGCAGTAGGCCATGTTTAAGTTATGAAATATCTCAATTTTATACTCTATAGAGTTTTGTGCCCTATGTGACATTCTCCAAGTTGCCCTGTCATTTATCTTGGGTTCCATTTACTGTATGTAATCCTTAGTCAGGGACATCCTGTTAAGGGCAAATAACATTAGTCTATTTACCCAGAAGTCCATTTGACAAGGAGATCAGACTGGGGAATCTGCCTTTTCTTTCCCTAAGGGACCTTCCTCCACTGAAGGAAAAGAGTGAATTCCATGGATCCTGGTCAGTTGCTTTAACATATTCCTCCCAGGAAGTTGAAGACATTGTTACTTATGACAATGCAGTGCTTTTTGTAGAAAAAAAAATGCAAATTATATTTTGGAAAGGGGAAAAATACATCCTAAAAGAATTAAGGTAAGTAAGTGATTATAAAATCCTTGAGTCTACAATTTGAAGACAAGGAAGTGAGAACGGTATTTCGAGAAAAGGTAAAATAAATGACAATTCTATCGGGGATGTTTTGGTAGTGTTGGGAGTGGAGGGGACATGGGTTAACGTATTTAAAAGTACAAAGAATGTGAAATGTTCTCGTCTCATTGGTAGCAACAATGATTACTAAATTGCCAATTTGCCATTAGCCATGAACTAGATCAGCTTCCTTCATAAACAACACATATGTTGAAAAAATAAAAACCACATATGAGAGAACATCAAAATGAGACTCTTCTTGCAGCTGAACAAGAAGATAATAGATGCTCTATCCCTCGATGAGTTTTACCACTATGACCTAGAACTCATTAGAGGATTAGAGGATATGAAATAATAGGACCCCAACGGTGAAGATTCTGAGGAGTAGACTGCCAAAAAAATCAAGGGCCGTGAGAAAATGTAGCAAAGCTTCAGCCTGAGGGAGATGCAGTACCTGCATCACAAAAGTTGCAGGGGGATGTCCTTAGTGGGGGTATCTGAAGAAGCCCTGAAGGTGTTTTCCAGAAACAGGCAGCTTTAAAACCTGCAGGCTTAGAGAGTATCAAATGTCTTAGGAAGGAACCAGCCATACAGTAACTTTCTTGACCTCCTGCCCCTTTCCCTCTCTCTTCCTCCCACCTCCAAATTTCTCCTGTTAGTAGCCTGAGAGAAAAGCAGAAACATGATAACCAATGGGGAAAGACAGAGAAAAGGTCAGTTTTCCTGTATTTAGGTTCTAGCTGCTGTCAATCTCAAAATTTAGTTATTATCTGGGACAGGATCTTTTTAATTACTGAGTTGAGGTTTGGGCTCTGTGTGTGTGTGTGTGTGTGTGTGTATGTGTCTGTGTGTGTGTCTATTTTCTATTGTCTAAGACTAATCAGAACAAAATGTTATCAAGTTGTTAAGGTGGGGATAATACCCACTGATTAAATTTCAAAAACTATGAGTGACAAAATGAAATTGCTTTGCAATTATATCTTGTGAAAAGTGCTTATTCGTTGCATTGGTCACATTTATTTACTAACTTTACTCTTAATATCCCTGCAGAAAATATAATTAGCATAGTTAAAAGTAACTTAATTGGAAAAAAATGGAAGAAATCAAACTGACTCTAAAGGAAAAGCATATAATTTACACTATTGTTTCTATTCATCAAAATAATGAATTAATAATTGGCATATAATCAAAAAGGGCACATTTGTTATTTTACAAACTGAGGAGATGCATAGAAAGCAAAAACAAAAGAAAAATAATTACATCTTATTTTGCAGATAATAACAACTATAAACGCTCCAGATTATATCTTTTTAAGTGTTTCATAGGTGGAATCCTCTTGTGAATTTTTTTCTGCTAAAAACGTATCAAATTTCCATTGCAATAAATATACCTCTTTCTAAAGGTTGTATTATAGCCCATTTTAGTTAACCACTTGCTAACATTAGATATTCTTTATAATTTTACATTATAAATATCACCCTTTATGTTCATTACATATTTTCCCATTTTTCCACTCATTTTAGGGTCAAATCCTACCAATAGAACCGGAGGTGCAATATATATGGATTTTATTTATGCCGAAATATTGTTGCAGATAGCTATTATACTAATTTGCACTTCATCCTTAGCTATTATGAATATAACCTTGATATTTACCTGATTATCGGAAAAGGGTACCGCATCACTGTTTGTATTACATTCATAAAGTTGCCATAACAAAGTACTATAAATTGAGCATCTTAAAAGCACCTGGGTGGTTTATTATCTCACAGTTCTGCAAGATAGAAGTCTATGTGCCAGTAAGGTTAAGTTTCTCTGAAATTTACAAGATAGAATTGTTCTTTGTCCCTTTCTCATTTTTTATTGGTGGTTGGCAACCTTTAGCCATTTCCTGGGCTTGCAGCCATGTTGCTTCAATCTCTTCCTCTGTGGTCACATAGCTTTCTCCCTATGTATCTCTGTGTCCAAATCTCCCTCTTCTAAGGACACCAGTCACACTGGATTAGGACTAACCTTAATGACTTCAGGTTACTTGATTATAATTGCAAAAGACCAATTTCCAAATAAAGTCACGATCACAGGACTAGGAGTTTGGACTTCAACATAACTTTCTGGGAAATACACCTCAACTCATTAAATTGTTCAAGTCTATATTCCTTTGATTACTATTAAAGCTGAGAAATACCATATTTTATTTGAAACAGCTTCATGCTAGATCCTTTGTCTACTGTTCTAGTAGAGATACCACGTTATTTTTTTAAATTTACTGGTAAAGTTTTCTCATACATTAGACATGTTAGCTATTTTATAGCTTATATGTTGCAAATATTTTCCAATTTATCATTTGCCCTTTAATGTTCCTTACCACTTTTTTCTTTTAATACATACAATTTTGAAATATTTAATCAAATCTAGCAACATTATCCTTTGTTAGCTCTGACATCAGTGATAAAATAATCCATCTGAATAGAATATTACGTTGATAATCATGCAGTTTTCTCCTAGTACATTTTGATTTCATTTAAATATTTCATTTTTAATCTACCTGAGATTTATCTTAAGATGTTTATATATATGAAGTCCCAGCTGTGTGTATATACACTAGAAGATGTACAGTTATATTGTTAAAGTCTAATCAGCCAAAGACTACTACAGGAACAAGCCTGTAAACTGACAAAAATAAGATTTATTGATTCAGAGTGAGATGAGGGACTCCAGAGGAACCATGGAATGCTGCCCTTCACCAGAAGAAGAGAAATGTCTTGTGGAAGTTTGGAGTTCCTACAGAAGTATTCTGAAGAGGAGATAAGGGGCTCTGGGATCAGTTCTGAATTGGTTCCTGTTTCTGAAGTGAGATTGGATATGCTGGATTAACTTGGAATTGGGTGCTGTCACTTGACAAGGATTCCTTAGCAACCATGCATCCCCAGTGACAGATGGGTGTAGTACAGTGATCCAGGGGCATCATTAGTACAAAAATGGTACTTATGCCAAAAGGGTGTTGTTTTTGGTATTTTTCAGTTGTTGTATCACCTTAGAAGAAACAGTAGTTCCTATCAACTTTGGAGCAGGTTTTTCTGTGTCTGTACCCAAAGTCTGATGAACGCTAGGACTGTTTTTTCCTTTTTTTTTTATAAGCTGATTTTCACTCTTTCAATCCCAGAAAAGTTTTTAATTCTTCTAATATATTTAATTATATATTTAATATACATACTTGTATATTATATGTATATATTTTATAACTCCTTGGTTCTATGCTAACTCACTAATCTGAAATGCATTATTAATCACATTTTTCTAGTCCAAGAATACCGCAAAATCTATACTTTTCATCTCATTCTACTAAGTTTTGTTATTACAGTGGCTCCAGAATTATGTTGTTTGGATTAAAAAAGAACCAGTGAGACAAAACATTCTCTTTCTTATTTGAATCTGATTCATATTTTCTTTTTTACCTTGATTACAAAGTTAATATTAATATTGTAAAATGTGCTTATTGGTTAGGATTAACTTAAACCATGAGTATGAGAAACCCAAATAACTGTTAAGTATTTTAGAAGGTTCGTGGTCCAGGACAGATAGGGGGCTCCCTGTGTCAGGGTTCCTTCTGTCTTTATTACTAGGCTGTGAGTTGCCTAAAGTTTATGGCCCTGGATAGTAGCAACTGTGTTCCCAGCTGCATGATGGGGAAAGGAATGCAGATTAAGGAAGGGATAAAGAAGAATGCAGATTAAGGAAGGGATAAAAAGAATGCAGATTAAGGAAGGGATGAAGAAGAAACATAAAAACATATATGTTTTTTCTTAAGGAAGGCTTTGAGAAACTGCTGTAGGATGTTGCTTCCTCTCACTGGTCAGAAATGTCACATGGCTCTACCTACTTGCAAGGGAGGTTAATAAAAATGGTTTTTATTCTGGGCTATTATGAGATCATCTTAAAATTTCATTACTGCAAAAGAATGGGAGAGCAGATAAATAGGAGGCAACTAGCAGACCCTACTGTAATGTGCCTAGTGTCTTGTCTCCAATTCTTTTATAATACTTTTTTCTTTTCACTGTTATGAAAATTATTTTTATAGTTGTTATAGAAGCATGATCAGCAATACTTTTCTAAGTTTCATTACTGCCCCAATTATTCCCTCTACACCTTCCATAGAGACAAACACTATCAAATCTTTGAGTATTACATTCCAACAACCATTTTTCAAAATATTAGGCTTATGGTACCATTTAAAAATGTTTCTGTTTACTATGAATGATAGGGCTTTAGTTTTGTCATCACCATGCTCCCTCACCCACATACTGCCCATCCATCTAGGATCCAGTTAATTATAACTCTTGGTTAGATCAGCATTCGGTTTTTAATGTAATTATGACTAGGTAACTGTTAAAAGCTGAGCCATGTATTATAAAGTGATTTCATTTTTTATAACCTCTCTCAATTAATTATTGTTTTGCTTAGTTTTCTAATTCTTCCCTTTATATACTATCAGCTATTCCCTCAATTTCATCTTCTTAGACCTTTCTATATCCCTGGGCTCCAGTCTGTACTGATGTATCATTAGTGTAAGCAGCTTTTTGCAGGAAGCCACATTCAGCAGTAGGCCCCTTTTCTTGTAACTTGGCAAAGTTAAACTAACTTTAAACCAGCCATGGACTTGATTTCTTCCTGCTGCAACAGCTGAGTGAGTCCTGGTGTGGAAAAAAGTTTTTTTACAGCACATGGAAGTTCTTTGGCCAAGGATAGAACCCACATCACAGCAGTGACCTGAGCTGCTGCAGTGATAATGCCAGGTCCTTAACCCACTGTGTCACAAGGGAGCTCCCTGATGTGGATTTTTGACAGGATGAGGGTCTATGCTAGAAGGTTTAAAAGTTAGTTTAGCACTATTTTAAAGAAATTAACAGAATGATGATAGGTTTTGTTTCCTATTTCACCCCCATGCTCTAGTCGTCTCCATGCCTAATCATCTTTAGCCCAAGCACATTTTTCAAATCTTTTAATCACACAATACCTTGCCAAACTTGGTGGTTCTGTCCGTAAATCTAAGAAGTATAAATGAAGAGTAAGTGATCAACAGATGACCAGATCTTCTCCCTAGTGTCCCCTTCAGTAATCTCCTGAACAAACTGTGTGATCAAACTGTGTGAACAAGGTAACATCTAGAGGAAAATCACAAGAAGTCGAGGGGCCTGCACACAGTGTGGGGTTGGCAATGACTCTGACCCCCTATGTCAATGATTAACTGGGACAACCCCTCTTTCCATTTAAAACTTTCATGACCCAGCAGAATCTTGGGAGATAGTTTTGGGGGGATGCTGAGTTCACCATCTCCCCAGATGGACAGTATTCTGATTAAAGGCACCTTTCCTTTCTATCAATATCTGTGAATTTTGATTTTGTAAGAGGTGAGCCGTGGGTCCCTCGATTTGAAAACACTACTATACACCTCTCACCCTTGTATATCCCTTCACTATCACCATGAGGAATCTCCCTGCCTGTCTGCAGCATAATATCCTCCAACTCTTGATCCCAGGTTCCTCTTCTGGTTTAATCCCACTTTTTGATGGGACCAAACTCTTTCAGTAGATAACTGAGATTATTGTTAAACAAGGTATTTTTTTCAGAACTTTCCTCTTTGAAAGTATGATAGAAATGTGTTCTTAATCTTAATTTCACATTTGAAAATGTATGTTGCAATTCATGAGTCTAAACCATAAAAATAATTTCTGTACTTGACCTATGCTAGGAATCCCTTATAAGTCTCTTAATTTGATACAAATATTATATCAGAATAAATGAAATGTCTTGTCATCTCTAAAATCCTGAAACAGAGACTTTTTTGTCTTTTTTAGGGCACCCATGGCATATGGAAATTCCCAGGCTAGGGGTCCAATCGGAGCTGTAGCTGCCAGCCTATACCATAGCCACAGGATTGTGGGATCTGAACTGTGTCTGTTACCTACACCACAGCTCATGGCAATTCCAGATCCTTAATTCACTGAGCGAGGAGGCCAGGGATCAAACCTTTGTCTTCATGGATACTAGTCGAGTTCATCACCACTGAACCATGATGAGAGCTCCCTGAAAGAGAGATTTTTAAATATCTTGACCTGAATCTACTTTCTAAATGACATATATAAATACTTGCAGTCTTTGTGTGTGAGTGACTCTGGCCTTTTTGTTGAGGGTAGAGAGGGCAGCAGCTCTCTGGAGAGGTATCCTTTAGATTCAAAAAGCATTTCCTTGTATTCAGGTGAAACCATCAAAAAAAAAATTCTTAGAGAAAAGTCCACCACTGACAGGCTTTCTATTTATGTAGGCCATAGACTTGATCTCTTTCTGCTGAAACAGCTGAGTGAGTCCTGGTGTGGATATTTATTTATTGATTTATTTAGCCACACCTACAGTATGTGGAAGTTCCTGGGCCAAGTATAGAACCTGCATCGCAGCAGTGACATGAGCTGCTGTAGTGACAATGCCAGATCCTTAACTCACTGTGTCACAAGGGAACTCCCTGGTGTGGATTTTTGACAGAAGGATGGCCTCTACTAGAAGGCTAGCCCCTCATGGCTCATAGATGCATTTCCACGCACAGAGTTTGCTTAGACTTCCATTTCTTACCTCTTACAAGAGCACATTGCTTCATCTGGAAGAAGAGTTTGAGTTAAGCTGGTTCCACTTGTATCTACATCACCATATTTATTCAGAGCTTAAGACACAGTGTTAGTATTTTTTGCTTGTTCCAGCAAATGGCTTCAACTGATTTTGATTACCCCGCCCCCACCACACTTTGAGAGTTGCAATGATTTATTGGAGAAAATTTTTAGAAACTTGCTCCTCTTAACGTTTCCCTGTATATCCTCAATTTCTTTATTTTCCAAGGTAAAGATAATAATATCTGTCCAATAAATTAGAATGTCATCATTTGACTTGAAATTGTGGAGAGAAAATACAGCGCTGTTTTTAAAAAATTAATTGAACAATGATCAGCTTTTTCCTATTTCACTAGAACTGGTTACCAGGATCCAGATTTGGGGACCAAAATTTGTCAAGTATCTGATATTCTCAAGAGAACAAAATTAGGCAGGAAAAAATAAAACCACTTCAGAACTTGTTAGAAGACAGCCAAACCATCTCTACTATCTCCTACTGTTATCCCAGAGATCCGTTAGCCCAGTCCACAGACACTGAAAAATAAATAGGAAAGAGATGTGAGAGGGAGGGTATCACAGGAATCCTAAGACATTGGCTGTAATCAGAAAAAGGGTCCAGAGAGAGTCAAGGGGAAGGGGGTCCAAAAGAATCACTCACAGAAGTTGGGGAGGCTAGTGAGCAAGGAAGACTGGCCTTTCATTCTCCATTAGAATTCTGGGGCAGCAAACTTTCTGATCTTTCTCTAGGCATTTGTTTGAGCTAGACAGAAAAGAAGTGGAGAGTGACAGCAGGGTAGAGAAGAGTTCAAGCATGTAGCAACCTGCACTTTCATCACTTGGAATGGCAAGTTTGTGGCTCAATTAGACCCGATGAAAGGTAACATGACTTGTACACTCCTAGGACCCCTATCCAAGATGACCACTTGATGGAGCTATAGGTACCCTACTAGGGTATACATGAAAAAGCAGAGATGGAAAAATCTTGTCAGTAATGAAGATGCCCCTGTAGGGCACCTGGAGAACTCAACTATGCCTTCAATGAGAGTGTGTCTGCTGGCAAGAGAATATCAATGGCCAGTCAAGATTCTCCAGAAGAGCAGCAGCAGCCAAGAGAACACCACAGTACCAGCTAAGAAAGAGACATCTGTCCATTCTCATCTTTCTTATTCCCTTCTCCCGGGCTCCAACCCCAAAGGAGATATTGATCCAGAAAGGAGAATGGGAAGATTAATGGAGGAATAGACTGTGCTTCATTCCCACTTTAGGATGAAGTGCAGCTATTCCTGGGAAGAGAGGAAGAGATGATAATCACATTGAATATGGGGTAGATGCTTTAAACTGGGCTCAACTAAAAATAACTGCTTAATAATGATCAAAGAGTTATGCGATCTGTCTGAGGCAGTCGTAGGGGCCAATAAATGCATAGTGCAGTTGGGACAGAAACTGGAAGAGAAGATTAAATAAGCATTGTTATGTTCACATCCTATTGGGCTTAGCCTATTAATAGGAATAAATGCAGAAGAAAACAAACATGAAATAACATTATAAATAAATCCTAAGAGAAAAGAATATAGATAAATTTGGGTTTCATTTGGAATAATGGGGGTGGGTGAGGATGTCAGAAGAGATACTGAAGAATTTTAAGAGTTCAAAACTTCCAGTGAACAATTTTATATTTTTAGAAATCAGCTTTTAGTAGTCATAACATGGAAAAAAACACAAATTTTTCATGCATTCTTTACTTCAACTGATTGAACATCTCTCCACTTGTCAAACACTGGATAACTCCCTGAGACACAATAGGCCTCCTCCTCCTCTTCTGGGACCAATTTTTTTTTCTTCTAGGTGCTTAGAGGAAGGAGCTTCTTAGAGAAATTAGCAAAGGCACAGAAATCCCTATGATCTATAATCTTCCATGTAAGGGAAAGATAAAGCAATGTTTAAGCACTTGCTGTAAGCTGGGTGTTTTAAAATCATTATATAATCTTCAGCATAAATAAAAAGTATTTTTCCCTACATGTGGAATGAACAGACCAAGCTTTAGAATCATTAAGTAGCTTGCCCAAGTTCACTCAGCCACATAAATGCCAGAGCAATAATAAGACACCAGCATTAACTGTTACCAAATCCTGTTTTTTCCACTACATCACGCAATCTATGAAATAGCCACATAGAAGTGGAAGCAATGTTTATAACATACAATTTGGAGATCAGGACAATATGGGACATTTATTGTGAGCATTACAGAGCAAATTCTATATAACATGGTGTCTCTTTGTATTTTCAGTTGTTAATTCCTTACTAAAGATCCATAATAAAATGTGTAAGGAGACCCCCAAAATCCTATAAGATACCTTAGACAAAAAAGTTTTGAATTATTTAGAGGGAAAGTACTTATGATTTTGAGAACTTCCATGTATTACGGAATTCCCTAATATAATTATTGTGACTCCATGATTTTCAAGTATTTATAGAAACTAATTTCCTTTGTTGTATTATCACGCTGCCTAGGAAGCTTACAACTATTCTTTGAACATGAAAAAGAAAAAAGAATGATAATCTTCACAGGGTAAGTATTACTGTAAACCTTATCATGGAATAAAATATATAGTCCTTATGTATTGTCAGAGAAGAAATATCATGATGACAAAGCAGTTAGGCTTCATTCTGACCTCTGGTATACACTGACATTCTCAATTTTTAAATGATGCTAAAGGAAGATGCTTATATAAGTAACTTTTATTCTTATCTATACACATCCTGGCATTTATAATTTTAATTAGGATGCACTCAATTTCAGGAATTTATTTATTCAGCAAGCATTTATAGGAAGTTACTCTCACCTGTGTTCTATGAGACATGAGAAATAAATACGAATAGAATCTGTACCTAACAGAATCTCTACCATGCCAATTAGAGCAAAGTAAAGCACATCAAATAAATATACAATTTCTATAAATACATACAACAGGCACATGAAAAAATGTTCAACATTGCTAGTTAATTAGAGAAAAGCAAATCAAAACTACAGTGAGGTATCACCTCACTCCAGTTAAATGGCCATCATCAAAAAGTCTGCAAACAATAAATGCTGGAGAAGGTGTGGAGAAAAAGGAAACAGCTTACGCTCAGTGGGAACATAAACTGGTGCAGCCACTATGGAGAACAGTATAGAAGTTCCTTAGAAAAACTAAAAATATAGTTAGCATCTAACCTGCAATGCCACTCTTGGGCATATATCTGAAGAAAATTATAATTTGAAAAGATACATACACTCGAATGTTCACTGCAGCACTATTTACAATATCGAAGACACAGAAGAGAACTAAATGACCATCAACAGATGAATGGATAAAGAAGCAGATATATATATTCATATATATAACTCAGCCATAAAAAAGAATGAATAATGCCATTTGTAGCAAAATTAATGGACCTAGGGATCATACTAAGACAGAGAAAGAAAAATTACATCATTAATATGTGGAATCTTTAAAAATATAGAAATAAACTTATTTACCAAACAGAAATAGACCCATAGACATAGAAAACAAACTTATGGTTACCAAAGGGGAATGTAGAGAGAAGGATAAATTAGGTGCTGGGGTTAACATATATACACTGCTATATATAAAACAGGTAATCAACAAAGGACCTACTGTATAGCACAGGGAACTCAATATGTTTTAATAACCTATAAGGAAAAAGAATCTGAAAAAGAATACATATATGTGTATATGTGTGTGTGTGTGTATATACTTTCCCAATTTTCACACATTTGTGTGTGTATATATATATACACACACATATATAGATCTGAATCACTTTGCTAGATACCTGCAATCAACACAAAATTGTACATCTACTGTACTTCAATTAAAAAAACATAGTCTGAAAGTTTCATAAGCAAGAAACAAATGCAGAGATATTACAGTTCAAAGCAGCAATCAATTTCATCCAAAGAATCAAGATAGGCTTTTTGAAAGAGGCAGCATTTGAACTAGGTTTAAAAGTGGATTTTGAAATTTATCACATGCTTTTAGTATTTAGTGAGGTTTAAAATATTTTTTCTTTTGATAAATTTATATAATTTATTTAATAATTTCTAAGTAGTAAGTCATCTGTATATTCCTGGAAGGAAAAGAACATTTTTTTGGAGTTCTCTTATGGCTCAGCTAGTTAAGGATCCAGCACTATCACTGTAGCAGCTTGGGTCACTCCTGCAGTACAGCCTCAATTCCTGGCCTGCGAACTTCCACAAGCCACAAGTGCAGCCAAAAAAAAAAAAAAAAGAAGAAGCAAAAAAAAAAAAAAGATTTTAAAAAGTACATCTTCAGAAGTACATTTTAAAAAGTGTATTCAATTTATTGTATATTATTTTGGACTTCTGCACACTTATTCATGAATATTCCAGGAGACTGGTGGGTGGTTTTCCTTCTGGGTACCATCCTTATCAAGTTTTATTACCAGGTTAGCATAAAATACATCATGTAGCCTTCCATGCTTTTCCATAACACTGGAAGAATTTAACATGAGGACATTTAGTCCCTTGGAAAATATGAGAGGATCCTGGCAAACCATCTAAACCTATCTTGCTTTGTATCTTTTATTTTCTAAGGTAACTGAAAACTCTGATGGCATTTTTAGTTTCCTCCATGGTTAGGGAAACACCAATAGCTCTGTTCATGTTTGTTATTTTTTCCTAAATTAACTGCAGTAATTAATATTTTCTAGAAAACTGTCCTTTACGTTCCATTGAAATTTTAGAATTTCTTTGCATAGAGCTTTACTGTTTTCTCCCCCTTTATGATCTTTCTTACTAGACTTCTTTTGCTCTATCATTGTTCTTTCTCTAATTTTGTTTTTAAACTTTCCCAGTTTATTTATTTATTTATTTATTTATTTATTTCACCAGGAAGGTGGGTCCTCCAGATGACTGAGATTGGAAAGCATAGAAGTGGGCAGGAAAGGAGAGGCTAATTGGCTGGAATAGAAACATGACAGGTAGAAAAAAGAAAGATAATGGTTCTATTAAAGGAAATACTTCTGCAGTAGTAGTGGGCAGAGAAAGGAAAACAAGACTGGGTCCTCTATAGAGAAGAAATATTGTTTGTACTGAAACATAATAATGCCTTTAAAGCACAATTATCCCTGCTTAAATGAGTATTGTATCTTCATAGGCAAGTACATTTATCAAACTAAATGTCTTCAAATATAGGTGGTGTGGGCTAAGGCTTATATTTATGCAGAGAAAAGTATACTGAAAATCAAGAAATGCGTGAGCTGTTCATGATCCAAGGCGGGGAAAACTGGTTTCAACATTTTAACTTCCTCTTGCTCATCCTCTATCAATAGAGTATGATACTAGTTCCATCTTTATTCTCCAAGGGTATTTTGATAATACGTGAGGAATATTTTGAATCTTTATAAATGAGTGGTTAAAAATAAAAACTGCAAGTTTTCCTTTTTCAATAGATTTAAAGATCTATCTTTCCCAATTTTAACACATTTGCATCTTCACCAGCATATTTATAACACAATTTAACTTTAGTATTTTTGACAAAGTTGACTGAAATCAACATTATTAAAGAATTGGAGCCTAAGTTTGAAACATTTCAAAGCAGCATTTTAATACCTCTTTCAGGTACAGGCAACTGGCAATGTTAAACATCAGACTGTCTCCATATTGAAATAAGTAAAGTCATTTCCAGAGGAAGCTTCCTTTATTTATATTGTTGGTCCTTTTCTTTTCTATCAGGAAGCACAAGTACAATGAGCTCCTAGAACAAATGAGCTTATTAAGATCATGGTTAGACATATCGTTTTTCAAATCACACTCTACAAGACAGATACGCTGGCAAAGCTGTAATAAATGTCAAGACTCAAGGCATCCACCATTCTTTTCAGCAGCCCGATGGCTTGGCTAGAAAAGCTTTTCATAAATTTTAGTGCACACCCGTCAAGTGGCAGGTGTGATAGTCTGCTATCGCAGAGCCTGAGCTGTGATTTCTGGGCTGGCAGCGCTGTCATCATTTTCAGTGCAATCATGTGCTTTTCTCTATTCGTGACCAATGAAATCTATGTGATCACACAGAATTGGTGAGTCTTGGCAGATCTGCCAGTGGTACTCATCCCAGAGAGATTATTTTAGATTGGCTGCCATGAAGTGTTATTTCCCATTTGTTAACACAATGGGTTTTCATGATGATGACAACTGAAATACATTCATTTGTATATGGGTTTTGTCCTCGTTCTAGTTACCAAGCCCATCCCACCTCTCTTAAGACTCTTTTCACTTTTCACAATCAATCTTGTACCTGAAACAACTGCAGTGCTGATTATATCCCATTTTATGTTGGGGGAAAAAATGGGGAAAAAGGACTTTTGTTTTAATAAGCCAAATTTGTGAGTTAGAAATAAACTTTTGATCCAAATGATGTAAAATAAAATCGTATGTCTTATGCATGCATATATATGTATGTATGTGCTTAGAAAATTTCTGAAAGGAAACTGTTTATAGTGATACCACTGAAGAGAAAGAAAGATGTGGAGAGAGAGTCAAGGATCTTCCATTTTTTTCTCTATATATATGATAACGCTTGGACTCCTATGATGATATATTCATATATTTCTTGTATAATAAAAAAGTAAATTTTAAAACAGAGAAGTCTAAATATTGATATCAAGAAGAGAATAGGACCCCAAAAGGCTGCACTTAGATCAATAGCACCATATTTATAGAGTGCTTTCATATATATTGCATCACTAAATCCTCAGACACTCGGTGGATGACTGAATGACATATTAGCATTCTCATTTACATAGGTAAAATCTCAACTTAATGAGGTTCAGAGACATGCTTAAGTTCCAGTTAAGTTTCTAAGCTGGGACTAAGAACCTGGACCCTCTAACATCTAACTGAAGCTTCCATCCCCTCAATCCCCTACCCTCCACTACCTCATATTCTGTTCCAAAAGCAACGTCAACAACAAATATATTCTCACTGTCATTCTATTTGCTGTAACACATTTTTTTCTATTTTTAAGTACTTCTGACATAGATATATACACTGTGTATATATTTCAAGTTACCAATAGTCATCTTCTGATATTAATCTAACCGATCAATCACTATATATAATTGCTTAGATTCTGGAACATGCACAAAAATTTTAATACTAAACTTTCCACTGAAGAAAAAAAAACTGTAATTATGTTTACCACAATAACTTTTTTTGCAAAATTATGACAAATACCAGGCCTCTGGTTTATCTAATGGATGTCTACCATAAATGTCATGTAAAAAAATGACCGGTAAGTGGAAATATTAGTTTGCATTGATGACACAGTCCACTCTACCAGAATTAATACCAATTTACTAGTTGAGAATAGAAACACTAAAATTTTTTTAAATCTACTAATAATTACTTAAGGTAAAAGTTTCATATGCAAATTTTAGGCAAACCATTACCTTCCCACCCCTTCTTTATCTCTGTCTTTGCTTTCTCACAATAATAAAATAATTTATAATTATATCCTTTTCTCATGCCTTTTGTAAACGATTGGGAGGGGAGAGTAAATATTTGGGAAGGGCTCATTTGTTTTGTATCCATAATAAATATTCTAATCTGTATGCAGAAAGGCAGCACTCACAAACTGAAGATTCACTAGTGACTCAGCAACTTCACCTGCAATCCTCAGCACTCAGTCTGATGACTCCCAGCTCTGCTCCTGGCATTCTCAGGAACTAGAATTGGCAGTGAGGACGAAGGAAAAATGCATGGGGGGTACTAAAAATCTCTAAATAAAGTCAAAGAAGTCATCCTTGGCAACCAACTATCCTACCAGACGGCTGGATCTCCTGTGCTACCCAAAGCACCATGTTGTCCTTTAGCCCTGTCACTGTTTGAATCTGCAACCCCTTGAGCTTCCTTCCCAAGACCAAATGCAAGCAACTATCTGACTTCCCTCTGGGACTGCTACCTGTACCTTTAGACTGTAAACATCAACTCACTTTCAGACAACTCATAGGGTATGCCTACTTCAACGTTCACTCTGGCAGACATTGACCAAATTCATTACTGACTGAAGAAAAAAACAACGTTATGCTTTGTAATATTGGAAGTACAACTGTATATGGGAGATGGTATTGACTTCCACAAAAGAAAGGTGGAAAATTACTGATGCATTCCTTCCACAAGTGAGCCCACAGCTGCTGCTGGCCCAGTGACTCTTGGGAGTGGCAAGCATTTCCCTTGAGTGCCTGCTGACCTGAAACATTCACCTCTGGAGATTGCTGTGATTTCTGCATGCTGTACCTTCCTTTGAAGCTCCTAAATCTGCATTAGCTGTTATCTATCTAGGGCCTTCCTGACTCACTGAAAGAAGAACCACAAGAATCCTGTCTTCCGTTTCTATGAGCTTAGAGGCAAGGCAAATTCATCATATTTAATGAGCAATGGCCATTTGATATGTCTTTATTTCCAACATTTTTTTGTCTTCTAGTAATTGATAAGATTTAAAAGTACTACTATTATCCACATTTTATAAATGAGAAAATCAAGGCACAGAGGTGCTAAGGAATTTGTCTAAGAAGAGATTATAGTAAATGTCATCTCACTCTTGAATTTGAGGTCGAGACTGCCATGTGATGCTATTTCACTTACTAATTTCTCTGCCCACTGGTTCTTCCTCTGCCTTTATTTCCATCTTGACCTGGGCACTCAAAATTTCTAGGTTTCCCAGACATCTTATATAGCATCATGTACTGAAAAATAAACTAATTAAACTGTTTACTCAAAATTAAAAGTTTGAGATTTTATTGTATTGTATTTGAAAACCTAAAAAGGGTCTAAAAACTGGCCTAATAATTACAGTCTTTTCCCCTAGAATTCTTAGCTGGTACACTCCAAGATCAAGCACTTTATTGAAAAGTGAAGTATTTTATAAACCATCTTAAAGGTTTAATGGAAGCTCTGGCACTTAAACGAATCCACAGCTTGTTTTAAACATGGAAGGACTATTTTAATGAATGTCTTACTCTGCTGCATTTTGATCAGGCATTTTTTTCCTTTTTTTTCCTCCCCTGGGGCTAGAGCCCAGCACTGCTCTAGGTACTCAAAGTACAGAGACAACGCCTATGGCATCATCTCTGCTCTCCAGGATTTCAATTGGTTTCTACAGCAATCCCAGCTCCCTGAGACACATGGCTTCCAGGGGCATCTTCTGTTCATATCTTAGCTTGCCAACTTCCCAAGCTCCAAATTTTAAGTCGCATTAATTGTTTCATTGCCCTCTCCAGCTGTCATCCCAGTGGCCTTGGTAACAAATACCTACATCTTACCTAAACTGGTGATCAAAAATTGTAAGTAAATGAACAAAGCACTGGACACGATCAGTCCAAAGGAAATGCTCATTAAATGCTGGCAGGGAAACCATTAATACTTGAATAGTTTCAGGATGTATAATCAGACTCCTGATTAATTCAAGACTGTGTTCTGCGGGTAGACTATGCAATCCTGAACAAAATGGAGCTTTTCCCAATCTAGCTAGATCCCTATGAGGTAAGGACTCAAAGGAGACATAGGACCTATAAATAGCTCCTTTGCTGCAAGGATCCATAGTAGAGAAATTTAAGCCGAAGATAAGCAGTACAGCTAGTTCATTTCTCTGATGTTCTTGCCATAAAGACTTGGCTGACTGCCTTTAAAAAAAAATGTAGGGGCTTTGTTGAATTCAATTTGATATCAAACTGTAGTTTTTATTTAAGGAAGGTGTGGGATGATCATTTTTTATTTATAACATATAACCACTATTTCAGCTGGTGAACTGTAAACATACTAATGGTCCCCTAGATCCATTGCTAGAGGTTTTCCTCACATATTAAGTCATCTACTGACTGAAGGTCTAATTTCCTTCACTGAAGAGAGACAACACTAACCACATGAATACTGTCTTACAGGCACCCCAAGGCCCTGATTCAAACACAATTTGACTGGGCTTGCATAATGAAATGATATAAATCTCTGAGATACCTTTATATACAGTGAGGTGAGCAAAATACTATTTTAAAAAGACAAAAGAAAAAAGAGAAAAGAAAAACAGCTACCGCCTCCTGAGCCCAATCACATAGTAAATACTCAGTACAAGTCGAATTTCAACATCAATACCTTTACTTTGACAAAACTGTGCTAGTACTATCTATACTTCCTGAAAATTAATTTTTATCAATAAATGACATAGATAATATTGCTATTCCCATTTTTTACAGGTAAGGAAACTTAGTCTAAGAAAGAACAAATGACTTGTTCAAGTTCACTCAGCTATCCAAACAGGATGGGAACTCTGGCCTGTCTGATTCCAAAGCTAAACTCTAACAAGGACCAAGGTGCTAGCAACATTGAGATGCTAATTCAGTGTAGTTTGTTAGTTTCTTGCATAGCATAGAAAGTCAATTTGCAATCACTTCAGGGTTAAATAATACACTCAAACCATACTTATTTATTGTGACAGGTCACAAGGTCATTGCATATATATACAACGGTTTATTCTTTTTGTAAAATAAGAATGAAGACACTTTCTATATTACATCTGTAATATTTCTTTTTTTAACTTAATATCTCATGTGCATCCTTTCAAGTTAGCACATGCTAAGCCTACATATTATTTTTCATAATTAGGTACCACTCCACAATAGGATAAACCATCTGTATCTAAACATCTGTTTGTTAGAGGGCATCCAGATTATTTCCAGATTTTACTCTAGTAAATAATGCTACTGTGAACAGTCTCTATATATGTATACAAGATATACACTAACAGATATACATATATACATTTATGTGTACCTATATATGTATACCTGCATGTGTGCATGTATACATGCACAAACACACACAGATAAAGACAACTACGTTGGGGACTTTATTTCCATTGATAGGTTCCAAAAGTAGAAATGGCTAGCAAAATAGGTATAAACAAATACAGCTTTCTATAAACTGCTTAATTCCACTTTACATCCACCAGAAATGCATGAGTATATTTCTCCACCTCTTCTCTATATTTGACTATTACTATTCGTAGCATTTCACAATCTAATGGCAAAACATGATCTCAATGTTATTTTACATTTCGTGACTAATCAAAATGTAAAGATATTAAAGGACAGTTACATTTTACTTTCTACTAAATATTTATGATATTATTGTCGTTGTCCATTTTTCTATTTGGTTGTGTTTTTATTAAGTTGTACAAACTCATGGCATAATACCGTTAAGGGCTGTCAAGATCTGAGGTTTTACCCTACTTGCAAGCTAACAATAGTCTGCTGTAGTTTTGTGGATGCTGGCAGAAGACACAAGACAGCTGGGCCAGAGACTAAGGGCATTATTTCTCTTATCACAGGAGACTTCATGAGTGTCAGCATATTTGGGTCAGTTCTTCTGCCTCCAAATCCCTTAGGAGTACCCAGATGATGCCCACAAATGCAGTGGGTTGTGCTAGAAGAAAGAAACCCATGCCGTAAGCATGCTGTCCTTTGCTTGGCGGAAGACAATATCTTTATCTTCCAAGACTATTTTCTATACATACATCTTTGAAAAGTCTTAAACAAAGGACAGTCAAAACCTCAGTTCATAAGATGAGCAAAAATGCAAAAGATGCTCAGATAATTGGCTCCTAGCTAATAGGTAAATCAGGCTTTAATCAAGTATATTGCATATGTTTTCTGTCAATCACTACTTACAATACCATTTCTATTTTGTCCTTGTCTATTCACCTTCATGTGGTGCTTGGTCTGATATGTAAACAATTCTCATATTAGATTTAGTATAATAACACTGAAGTCATTTCCCTAATTTTGGGTGCAAATTATTGCTTTGCTCCTGGTCAAAAAGGAGATATTGTCTAATTGCCATTTTATGAAAATTGCCATTTTATATGGCCATTATTTCTGCTCTTTTTTTGCCCTGAAAAATGAGGAACAAAAGGCATATAAATGAAGGCCTATGGGGACTTTTTCCAATCAAAATAAAAATTTAAGGTTCCTAATTCCTTTCTATCAATGGAATTACTATAAATTCCAACCCAACAAAGAAGATGTAGATGCTGGGCAAATCAATGTTTTATGGGACTTGAAGTATCTATAACTTGGTGGGCGTGATGGTTGAAGTATAAAAATACAGGATTACAAACACAACATAGTTCTGGCCTGTACAAATTTATATGGCCTGTACAAACGTCAGATCCTGAAATGTCAGCCAAGCTTGTTCAGCTTCACAGTAAATCTGCTCTATCTGGTAAAGGATGTTGAAGAAAAAGTTGAAGCCAATCACAAAATTAAGATTTTGCTTTTCTAGGCCATAGTGCTGCTTTATAGCTCAGCTAAATATGCACCTTTGATCCCTCATGGAAAACCAGAACCTCTGCCCTTTCTGACCTTAGATTATGCTGAGCTGCAGTTCAAGATGAATGACATTTTGTGGAATACATCCATTGGGTGCAAAAATTATCACATCGGATCCAGCAGGATTACCTCAGGACTAGGCGTGGGGGTGGATTATACAGCAATTCATTCTGTCAGGTAACCTCCTGTGACCTCTCAAGTGTCTGTAGGAGTGAAATTGTCCTAAAAGGATTTAGAAGACAAAGAAGGCAAGCAGAGTTGCAGAAGTACCAGAGTAAAAGGAGTGACATTTCTGAATGTACATGAAATGAATCGAATAAAGCATTTTCAGAAATCCGTAGTACTTCCTGTTTTGTCTTTCTGATTGTTTATATATGTATCATTTTTTTGTTTGTTTGTTTTTTGCCTTTTGTCATTTTTAGGGCCGCACCCGCGGCATGTGGAGGTTCCCAGGCTAAGGGTCTAACAGGAGCTGTAGCTGCTGGCCTTCGCCACAGCAACAGCAACATGGGATCTGAACCGCGTCTGAACCTACACCACAGCTCATGGCAACACCGGATCCTTAACCCACTGAGCAAGGCCAGGGATGCAACCCGCAGCCTCATGGTTCCTAGTAGGATTCGTTAACCGCTGCGCCATGACGGGAACTCCTCATTTTTTTTAAAATTTAGTAGCAATTGGCAGAACTGCTCACAGTTAGCTTTTTTTTTTTTTTGGTTATTTTTTTTTTTTAGGGCCGCACCTGCGGCATATGGATGTTCCCAAGCTAGGGGTCAAATCGGAGCTGTAGCTGCCGGCCTCTGCCACAGCCACAGCTACGCCAGATCCGAGCTGTGTCTGCGACCTACACCACAGCTTGCGGCAATGCCAGATCGTTAACCCACTGAGCAAGGCCAGGGGTCAAACCCACAACCTCATGGTTCCTGGTCAGATTTGTTAACCACCGTGCCATGACGGGAATTCCTCACAGTTAGTTTTTAAAAAATAAAAATATTAATCGAATACCTAATACGCAGATGGTCCACTCTATAAACCATAAACAGCTAAAGATTATTACAACACTCCCAGTCCTTACAGAGTTTACAGTCTTCTTAACGGAAATAAAGCCTGTACATAGATATCTCCAGTGCTACGTAGACTATGCCCAGTGACATGAGAAAACAACAGATGGCTTTTTTGAGTTCAATGAAGAAATGTTTCTTAGAGGCACAAGCATTTAAAATGATAGTTGAATGTTGAGGTTGCCTACGGTGCAGACAGAGAGAAAGCGTTCCAGGTAGATGAAGGGGCAAAGCCCAAAAGAGCAGAAAATTGCAAGAAACAGGAAATAGTCCAGTTTTAGTTGGAAGATGGAGTAAAATTAAAGAGATTAAGCAAGAAAAGTGGTAGAACTACATCACTGAGATCTTTGTACGCCTGCCAAGTGTAAAAACACTAAAGAAATACAGTCAGTAGGGAGCCGTTTTCTGCAGGGGAACAATCTGAACAGAGAAGTAATTTTTGTTTGTTTTTCACTCTTTGACATAAATTTTATTTTTTTATTTTTTGCCAGCTCCATGTTGGGGTTCTTTTTCTTTCTAAATTTAATTTTTATTTTATATTGGAGTATACTTGATTTACAATGGTGTATTAGTTTCAAGCATACAGCAAAGTGATTCAGTTATATATATACATATATACATTCTTTTTCAGATTCTTCTCCCATATAGGCTTTACAAAATATTAAGTAGAATTCGCTGGGCTATAAAGTAGGTCCTTGCTGATTATCTGCTTTATACATAGTAGCGCATATATGCTAATCCCAAACTCCTAATTTATCCATTCCTTCTACCTTACCCCTTTGGTAACCATAAATTTGTGTTCTATGTCTGTGAGTCTGTTTGTTTTGTAAATAGTTTCATTTGTATCATTTTTTAGATTTCACTTATAAGTGATATCATATGATATTCGTCTTTCTCTGTGTTACTTCACTTACTACCATAATTTCTAGGTCCATCCATGTTGCTATAAATACCATTATTTCATTCTTTTAATGGCAGAGCAATATTCCATTGTACATTTGTAACACATCTTTATCCATTCCTATAGATAGATATTTAGGTTGCGTCCATGTCTTGGCTATTGTAAATGGTGTTGCAATGAACACTGGGATCGTGTATCTTTTCAAATTTTGGTTTTGTCTGGATATATGCCCAGGAGTGGGATTGCTGGAACATACGGTATTTCTATTTTTAGTCTTTTAAGGATCTCCATACTATTTTCCATGGTTGTTATACCAATTTACATTCCCACCAGCAGTGTAGGAGTGTTCCCTTTTTTCCAAACTCTCACCAGTATTTATTGTTTGTAGACTTTTTTTTATTTTTATTTTTATTTTTTTGTCTTTTTGCCTTTATCTAGAGCCGCACCTGCGGCATATGGAGTTTCCCAGGCTAGGGGTCTAACAGGAGCTGTAGCTGCCGGCTTTCGCCACAGCCACAGCAACACGGGATCCGAGCTGCGTCTGCGACCTACACCACAGCTCACGGCAATGCCGGATCCTTAACCCACTGAGCACGGCCAGGGATCGAACCCGCAACCTCATGGTTCTTAGTCGGATTCATTTACCACTGAGCCACGAAGGCAACTCCCTGTTTGTAGACTTTTTGATGATAGCCATTCTGACCAGGGTGGAGTGATACCTCATCGCAATCTTGATTTTCATTTCTCTGATAAGTAGCTATGCTGAGCATATTTTCATGTGCTTCTTGGCCATCTACACATCTTCTTTGGAGAAATCTCTGTTTATGTCTTCTGCCCATTGTGTGTGTGTGTGTGTGTGTGTGTGTGTGTGTGTTTATCTTTTTGTCTTTTTAGGGCCTCGCCCATGGCATGTGGAGGTTCCCAGGCTAGGGGTCCAATTAGAGCTATAGCCGCTGGCCTACACAGAGCCACAGCAATGTGGGATCCGAGCTGTGTCTTCAAACTATACTACAGCTCATGGCAATGCCGGATCTTCAACCCACTGAGCAAGGCCAGGGATCGAACCCACGTCCTCATGGATGCTAGTTGGGTTTGTTAACCACTGAGGCACAACGGGAACTCCTGCCCATTTTTTGATTGGTTAATTGTTTGTTTTTGACATTGAGCTGCATGAGTTGTTAGTATATTTTAGAGATTAACCTCATGTAAGTCATTTCATTTGCAAATATTTTCTCTCATCCTGTGGGCTGTCTTTTAGTTTTGTTTATGGTTTCCTTTGTTGTGCAAAAGATTTTAAGTTTAATTAGGTCCCTTTTGTTTATTTTTGTTTTTACTTTCATTACTCTAGGAGATGGATCTCAAAAGATATTGCTGAGATTTATGTCAAAGAGTGTTCTGCCTATGTTTTCATCTGAGTTTTATAGTATCTGGTCTCACATTTAGGTCTTTAGACTGATGAAAGAAATCAAAGATGACACAAACAGATGGAAAGATATACCATGTGCTTGGGCTAGAAAAAAAAATTACCAAAATGATTATACTAACCAAGGCAATCTACAGATTCTACACAATTCCTATCAAATTACTAATGGTATTTGTTATAGAACTAGAACCAACAATTTTAAGAATTTGTATGGGAAATACAAAAGACCATGAATAGCCAAAGCAATCTGAGAAAGAAAAACAGAGCTGGAAGAAGCAGGCTCCCTGGCTTCAGACTAAACTACAAGCTACAGTCATCAAAACAATATGGTACAGGTGCAAAAACAGACAAAAGCCCACGCACCTACAGTCAATTAATCTATGACAGAGGATAAAGAATATACAATGGAGAAAAGACAGTCTCTTCAAAGAGTGATGCTGGGAAAACTGGAGAGCTGCATGAAAAAGAATGAAATTAGAACATTCTCTAAACTCAAAATGGCTTAAAGAGAAGTAATTTTGGAAAATTAACTTGAAAGAAAGTTTGCAGAGTCAAGAAAAGAGATGGGGAAATAGACTGAGGCTAGATTAGACCTAAATAGAGTACATATGGCATTGTAGTAGGTATGCAGGCAAAAAGTCCGTTTAGATCTCATCACAGAGATTGAATCTCATGATGGGAAAGGTTGTGTGAAGAAAAAGAGAATGGGAACTTTCTGGGAATCTTGCAGCTTTGGGGTCCTGAAAAGCAAATTATTTTATTTGTAAGATGCCATCATGTTGACCTATGCATTGTTTCTCTCTTTTCTTTACCATGCTCTATGTATCAGTGCCCCAAAACCCTCTTGCTCCGTACTTTTGTGGCTTCACCTACCAGATGCATCTGCCATCTTACTTAGCTTTGTTAGTGGCAAGGTAGATTAAAGCTCATTGTAGACACTGAATGATGTTTACCAAAGAAAAAGTCAGTTATTCCTAATGGGTATATGACTTTCTTGAGATTTTAAGATAATTAAATGCAAATGACAAAAACATGCAAACATAAACACCACCAAATACCTCTATGTGTACAAAAAATATCACCAAAAGATAGCTCCCAGGGAGGAAGGAAAAAACACAAATGTGGAGCAAATAATGAGGTAGTGATGTCAGCTGGTGACGCTGTACAAAATCTTCATGACCAAAGGAAGTCAAAGGGCTGTAGAATTACTATTGGCTTGGGAAGGTAGCAGCATATTTAAGATTGAGGCGTTGGTAGGGGGCATGGTTTCACTAAGAAGTTTCACATCAACCATGAATTTCTTGTTCTCCTACTTTACCTCTTCACCTCCATCTTGTTCTCATCATCATGCAAGTGGTGGATTAAACAGGAAAAATAATTTATCGTGATAAAACATATCTAAATCCCTGTGAAGTACCACTTTCTACACACTTTCATACCTCTTGGTTTCAGAAGGCAGAATCATGCAATCATTTTGCCTGCACAATATCAACAGACTCCTGACAGTTATAATATGAGACAGAATGTGAGTCAAGGGTTCATAGTAATTGATTTCTATGCTAGAAAAGTGGATCACACACTGAGAAGTAAGTCTACCTAGAATAATTTGGAAAGGACTTAGCATTTTGCCACTAGAATTGGCAGCTTGGTTCAAAATTTCATTGTGCCTCTTGCCACATACTAGGTGGGAATAATCAGTATAGGCTAGAAACCATGGTTCTAGGAGTGCTCACTACATTAGTGGTGTTCTGTAAAGTTGTTTTATAAAGCAAAGGAAATAAAAATATCCACAAACCGTAAAGTTACATATAAATGAAATCTCTCACACATATTATTATTACAGATTCCATAATTTCCTATGGCATGCCAATCCTGGTGTTGGCAGAACTTTGCAGAAGGCTGTTAGAAAGGGCTCTTTTAAGCAATGAGATCCTGCTGTAAAGCACTAGACACTTGTGATGGAACATGATGGAGGTTAATGTGAGAAAATGAATATATATATATATATATATATATATATATATATATATATATATATGAGACAGGGTCACTTTAGTATGTAGTAGAAATTGACAAAACATTGTAAATCAACTATAACAGAAAAATAAAAATCTTAAAAATAAATAAATAAAAAAAGAAAATTCCCAAGGCATCCAGATCTATATAATCTGGTCACCATTTTCCAGCAGCACAGTCACCACTCAGGGGTGGGCAGGCAGTTTTCACTTAATAGGAAATTAAGTAGGAAATATAACCAAAGGACACATTGAGATTTTACGACCTAAAGCTCATAGTTTAGAGACATTTTTAGATGGAGAATATAAAATCACAAATATATAATTTGATAAAAATGAACATGCACTTAAGATAAGGAAAGAAATCACAATAAATCATAAATTTTAAAAGGGTGACAAATAGCTCAAACATACAAATTCCAGGAAAACAATAAAAATTTTAAAAATGCTTGACTCACAATCTGAAGTTTTTTTTCCCTAAAATTTTTGGCTCATATTTTTATTACCTTTTCATATAACCATAATTTTTTGATACCATTTTCCATAAAGTATAATGATTCAGTCTTTTCTCTAGAATAGGTGAGTAAAATACATTTTTTACTATTGATAACTGAAATGTATAAAAGATGGCACACTGCTGTGTACTCTTTTTGCTACCTCAGGTTTATTCTTTCATGCTAGGAATTCTAATAAATTCCATGATCTCTTAAAAATGTTATATGCATAGTATATTTGTAATTGTGTATATTCATTATTGAGAACACTTCTGACAGAAGAGAACTTCTGTTTAGACCTGATGTCAGTAAGAACTGTGTCCTCTGCTTACAGTTTCACACATCGGCTTTTTAGAAGGATTTATCATAGATAACCTCTGGCTCTGTCCACAGATAATCTCCACCCTTGTTTCTCCTTGTCTGCCCACATACATCCTGCAGTGGGATTTGCAGGACCTGTTCATCTCAAGATATGACCTCCAGCCCAGCACACTTCAGGTGTGCCCAGGTGAGTCGGCACAGTGGGCAACTTCTAGAAGCAAGTCCTACTTTGATTCACAAATGTGACAGCATACCTCATAAATTATATCTCCCAAATGACAAACAACTATATGTCTACCCAAACTAAATGTATCCCTGACTACTCTGCTTCCCTCAACTACATCCCCCAAATTCTGTTGCCACACAAACATTGTCATACAGGAGGGGGTAATTAGGAGCCTAGTGGCAGAAGATTGTATTCTTCACAGGGAGTAGTTAAAATGCCTTTCTTTGCAAAATATTTTAAAACCATATGCCATATGAACACACTGCTAAGGTCATCTCTGGCTTTTGGAAATGGCTCAAGCAAATGAGGGCTCTGAAGCTTAAGTTCAATGAGCCTCATGGTAAGTCTGTCTCTGAATCAATAATACATGAAACCAAGGAACAAATACTGACTTCATCGGCTTTTGCCATGTGTATCACAGAAGAATACTAAATGTAGATGAGTGATAGTCAAATCAGTTTGATCAAGACTAGGGAGTGAAGTCAAGCAGATATGACAAAATGAAGTTTAACTGGGAAAATAGGATGACAGAGTTGAAATTTTAACGGAGATGTAGGGATTATCTGACACGAGATGGGAATAAGAAGACAAGGGTCAGGGTTCATCACTAAGTGAGACCACAGGAGCAGCTATACCCAGACACTCCTCCATTGAACCCTAGTTTTCTGGTAATGCTGGACACACTTAAAGACATTCAACATAAGAATCTGTATAGTGCAGGAATATAAAAAGGAAGACATGACAGTGTTAGTATAAGTGGTTAAACAATGACATAAATTTCTAGTCATTCTTGTTTGGTTGATGTTCTAGTGGCTTTACCAGAACTTTCTTTCTATTAAGTTGCTCCGTGAAATAGTAACCCAAATGAGGAGATTCTAGGTCATTAGTGCTTGAATGGTGCTGTGGGCACTGACTTATGTTAAGAGTTTCTAAAATTTTCTTTTAGTACTATCTTGCTTTTTTGAGCTTGACTAATTTATAGGCACTTGGGAGGTAGAGAATATCAGCATCTTTGTATTACCAGAAAATAAACAATCTATCCTGACATCCCTCTCCAAAAATCAACTCACATTTCCAGAAAAACATCACCTCACTCCATGAGTTTCACATCAACTCTTGGAAAGGGATACCAGTAGTGATGGTTAAATTAGAGGCTCAACACTTAGCTTGAGTAATCTGCTATTCTCCTTGAAGACTGTCTTTCCTGGGAAAACTACAAAATTCACAGGGCTCAGGTAGGGGTCTGATAGCAAACTGAACTATACCTTCTGAAATAATGTTGCCCAAAGAGTAATCCTAGGTCCACTTATATTGAAAATCCTAAGGATGCTGTTTACAATGCAGAATTACTAGTGCATAATGAGACTATAGAAATGGAAACTCTGCATTTGGGTCCCACAAATATTCAAGACTGACAAGCACCTCCAACGAATTCTTACAACTATCGCACTAACTCCTGAAAAGTGTCTGAAGCTGCCATGAAGGAGTGAGGATGGGTTTAAGGCAGGGTCCTAGCCACCATCAAGAAAGTTCAAGGAATTGGCACAAGTTACAAGGCCAGAGTCTTAAAGGGAGGGCATTCACATATTCCAATTGTCCCTCCCACCCTGAACTGTCCTCTCTGAAGATAGTTTTACTCACTAGAACACCAATTTAACTTTGCTGTCTCACACTACTGCTTCCTTGCCTTTTATTCTCTACTTCTTTTGTCTAATGCAACTTCATTTTGGGCATTGCCATGGCCCTCCTGTTCTTTCTGGACTCACAGGACTGAATGGAATCTCAAATTCAACCAGTGCTTCCATTCTCTCTGTGATATCCCTAAAATGATACTATGTGATTTCAGCTTGATTGACAGGAAAGGGAACTCTGGGGCCACTTGTTCCATTTTTAGACACTGCTAATCATCAGAACCATCTTTCTCATCACAAATCAAACTATGTCTCTCTATAATTAGCACCACTGGTCATAGATCTGCCTTCCGGAAATAAACTCTGGCAACTGAGTTCCTCTTCCACATGACAGCTTTGGCTGTGTTCTAACTAATGAGTATTTAGCTTTGAATGTTTTCAAGTATATCCAGGATTAAGGTATTCTGTGAATGTGAAATGGGAATTAATGCCTTTCCTGTGATAATACCTTCATTGTCACACACTAATTAGATAAAAACTCCCAAACCATCTTCAGAAGAATAAACTGTTTTGAGAATAAATCAGCCAAAAGCCTAGGGAAACTTTTCTTGTTTGTGTTTTCTGTGTTTGTTTCAGTAGTGGTTCTAAAACCAGGGCAATGTTCTCCCCCATCCTCAACCCTGACTACAGGGAACACTTGGCAATGTCTAGAGATATGGATAGTTGTCACACTTGGGATAAGGATGCTACTGCCATTTAGTGCACAGATGCCAAGGAAAGCACAAAACATCTGATAAGGCCCAGAACAATTTCCCATCCTTCCCCTCCATCTCCATAACAAAGGATTATCCAGACTAAAATGTCAAGTGCTAAGGTTAAGAAATCTTTGTTAGAGAATCTCAAAGAAGTCAACACAGAAACGTGTATAAGGATTACTTATTACTCACTATTTCTTGAGATTCCCTTCAAAACAGCCGAAATCTTCACACTCTGTGTCACCTTTCATCTAGAAAATGGTTAAAATATATTTTTACAAGTTAAGGTCATCATCATCAATGTTAGCAGCCACTGAGAGAATCACCTTGTCCAAGGAGGAAATTCCGATTATTCAGACCTATTTCATTGAGTATTTTGTCTAAATATTGTCTCTAACTGGTCTGAGAGAATTAATTGCCTTTGACATGTAAAATAAAACAATGAGAATCTGGCTTTGAAGTAAGATATTCAAAATCAGCCTTCTACAAACACTATCTTTACTCCAATAATATAAACATTTATGTAAATATGTTCAAACTACATATTAAGTAAAAGCAAAGCCAGAAGTAATTTTTAGACATTATTCATTTGCTTTTTACAATAATTCATGAGGTAATAAAGTCTTCAGGGTGCTGGATCAGATGCTAACGATATGAAGATAGAGAAGACATGTTTCCTAACTTTGAAAAAGGGTCTACTTTGGGAGCCAGAAATATAAATCATTTTCTCAGGGCTGATGACCTCCCTCTTCCTGTTCCATGAAAAAATAAATAAAAGGAATCGGAAGAGCCCTTCTTCAACCTCTGCCACTGAATCTGCCAACCCACCAGCATCTGTAACCCTGTATGCTCTGCCTCTACATCGACAAAACAATGGATTCACTGTCCATGTACTACATGAGCCAACTTCTCTCACACACTGGGTCCCGTCTCTGCCCAAGCAAGGTCTCAGGCAATTTTCTGCTTTCTCTTTTCCCTTATCACAGCATCATTTCCTCCTCTTTTCTGTATCATTGATATCATCACAAATGCATGCTTAATATTTATCACAGCTAGCCCCAGTCTCATCTCTCCATCCTTACCCCTTTCCACTCTCTTTTCATCCTCTTAGCTCAAACTCTCAGGATGATTTGATACAGCCCATCACTCCCTCCCCCTTTCCTTCTTTCTCTTTTTCTTTTAACTTGGAATTTCGTACACCATACTCTCCTGATTTTTTTCTTACCCAAGTGGTTGCTACTTCTTTGTCTTCTCTGCTGGAGCCTCAGTATCTCTCTAACCTTGAACTTCTCTAGCACCCCTTACTCTTAGATGACCTCATCCATCTCAACGACCTTCAATATATTCTCTGTGCTTATGACTCCCAGATATCTCTGTGCTTATGACTCCCAGATTTCTATCTCCAGAATGAACCTTTCCTCTGAATCTTCAAACTTTGTTCCAGAATGTCTAACAGGCATTTCAATCCTAGAAAATCCAAAATTGAGCCCTTGATTCTCACCCCTACCCTTTTCTAGACATGTTCTTCCTCTAGAGGCTCTTATCACAGCAGTTACTGCCACAAAGCATCTCAGGTCTAAAACCTTGACATCATCCTTGGTTTCTCCCTGTTTCTCATAACTTTTTCTTCCAGTTCATCAAATGAACCCTGATAGAGCTACATATAAATAATATCTTGCCCCAACCTAATCCAAGCCACCTCCATCTTTCTCCTGGATTCATCCGTCATCTGGTGCCCCAAGGAGTCTTTAGTTTCTGATCTGGTAAATTGAAGCCAGTTCTCCCCACAGTAGCTAGAGAAAATATTTTAAAATGGAAATTATGTCCATATCATCCAGCTCCCAGAAACCCTGTGGTAGTTTTCCAGCACTTAATAAAATCATAATTCTTTATTGTGGCCTATTAGATCCTACCTTATCAGTCTCCAGAGAAATTCTCACTCCCATTTCCTGCCATTTTTTTTCTCCTTGCTTATGACACTTTGCTGGCCCCTTTGCAAGTCTCAAACACACTCCTACCTCAGAATCTTTATGCTCACTGTAACTGTTTCCTAAAACAATCTTCTCTTAGCTAATTCCACGGCTCAGTCTCCCACTACATACATGTCCTGCCCTAATATCATTTCCTAAGAGACAACCCTCTCTAATGATAATTTTTGTCTAGGCCCATACCTTGCTATAATTTTCTTTCTAGCATCTTCCACTACCAGATATTATAATTTACTTGTGTATTTCCTGTTTATTCTACTATTATACAAATGCCATAAATACAGGTTTTTTGCTTTGTTCTCAGCTCTATTCCCAGTGTCAAGAACTCTGCTTGGAACCTCACAGGCACTCAAATATTTACTGGACTACTGGGTGAACTAGTCTCCATATTCAACCAGATATCACCTAGAATATGAAATTTTAAATTTTATAAACTTTACTCATTTCACTTGTTTACAAATTCTATACTTCTGGAAGTAATATACTATCCCTGTGTTTTTTATTAACTGAAAACAAGCATTCATTTGCAATACCTCCTATATTTAAACACGTCTTATCCCAAGATAAGATCAAACAACATATAACAGTGAATAGAATATACCACAGTGTATCAATTAAGTACAATTAAATGATTAAAATAATTACCAATATATCACACTTAATATATTATTAATTTTAATATTTTAAGTAATAACTAAGAACATATTTATAAGAGCCTGTATATTTTTTGACTGAAATACAATGACTCAAGATGACATCTCAGAGATGGGAGCAATTTGAGCTCTTGAAAGAGCACTGCAGTATATCGAATGGCCTTAAACAACATTTGATGGAAGAAGCAATATCTCCTTCTTTACTGAATTAGGTTAATATTTTTCCTAATATCTAGGCTTTGAAGTTCAATAAGTTGACAACATTGGGATTTCACTTCCTCAATAGCAAAATGAAACATATATTTGAAAATCATCTTAATAACTGTGCAACCCAAAAATATATGAAAAATGTTAGTGAATTATAACATGCAGAGATATACTGATGTCCCCACTATACCTGAGGGAACTTAGATTAACTGTCAAACTTTCAGAAGCACTAAAATTGAGGATTAAAGAGCTGCTTGCCTCAATCTTGCTGAGAAGAAAGATTCTGAAACTTCTTATTTGTCATTAGAAAGGTAATCAAATATATTTAATGCAGTATTAAAGCACTGGATTGGAAGGGAAGAGGAACTGGCTTCTAGTCTATGCCTCACCCACTGAGAAGTTGAAGGCCCTTGAGCTTCAATTTCTTCATTTTTATCATTAATTAATAACAGGGGGAGTAAGAAAAAATAATTCTAATTTGTGTCTTCTACTTGGAACCAGCTTGCAATAAGTTACAAAGTACTTACTGACTGTTGAAGATCTGGAATTTCAGTTTGTATACATCAGGACAGAGAAGGCTATGCTAGGATAACAACCCATGAGTCATAGGGGTTAAAACAAAGTCTATTTCTGACACATAATTCATGTCAGCAGACATGGCATGCTCCTGATGACCATTAAGAGACCTTGTTCATAGAGTCACCATCTTGACTGTGGCCACCGTCACTGAGGCAGGAAGAAGGGAACATGCTGGCTGCTTAAAGCTTCTGACTAGAAGTAGCACACATAATTTCTCCTGATATTTCATTGGTCAAAGTCACACATATGCACCTGCCTTCGGATGGAGTAGGGAAGATAAAATGAAATATTTGGGGTAACTCTAATGACTACCACAGAAACCAATCTAGGTCAAGAGACTACACTGTTGATGCACATGTTAGAAGTAAGCCTTGTTAGTAGTCTATAGTGTACATCAAATCAGTAGTGCTTGTTTCTCTGGAAAGTTTATTGGAAAAAGAGAAGAAAAAAGATATAAATGAACAGATTATACTGACTGTAAGATCACTGACTGAAAGATAATTTTGTGTCTTCTACATGGACACATGTCATAAAATATGTTTGTGACATAAAATATATGTTATACAAACTGAAGAATAAAAATCAAATGATCCTCTCCATAGATGCAAAAAAAGCCTTTGACAAAATCCAACACCTATTTCTGATAAAAACCCTTCAGACAGTGGCCATAGGAGGAACCTAACTCAACACAATAAAGGCCATCTATGACAAACCCAGAGCTCACACCATTCTCAATGGTGAAAAGTTGAAAGAATTCCTGCTGAGATCAGGAACAAGACAGGGATGTCCACTCTTGCCGCTACTATTCAACATAGTTTTGGAAGTCCTAGCCACAGCAATCAGAGAAGTAAAAGAAATAAAAGGAATCCAAACTGGAAAGGAAGAAGTAAAACTATCACTATTTGCAGATGACATGACACTATATCTAGAGAATCCTAAAGACTCTACCAGAAAACTGTTAGAGTTCATCAACGAATTTGGCAAAGTCTCAGGATACAAAATTAATACACAAAAATCAACTGCATTTCTATATACTAACTATGAAAGATCAGAAAGAGAAATCAGGGAAGCAATCCCGTTTACTATTGCATCAAAAAGAATTAAATACTTAGGAATAAACCTGCCTAAAGAGACAAAAGACTTGTACTCTGAGAACTATAAGACCCTGATGAAAGAAATCAAGGATGACATGAACAGATGGAAAGACATACCATGCTCTTGGATTAGAAGTGTCAATATTATCAAAATGACTATACTGCCCAAGGCAATCTACACATTCAATGCAATCCCTATCAAATTACCAAGGACATTTTTCACAGAACTAGAACAAAATATTTTAAAGTTTGTTTGGAAACACAAAAAAACCAGAATAGCCAAAGACATCCTGAAAAAGAAAAATGGAGCTGGAGGAATCAGGCTCCCTGACTTCAGACTCTACTACAAAGCTACAGTCATCAAAACTGTATGGTACTGGCACAAAGACAGAAATATAGATCACTGGACCAGGATAGAAAGCCCAGAATTAAACCCATGCACCTATAGTTAACTAATCTATGACAAAGGAGGCAAGAATACACACTGGAAAAAAGACACCCTTTCAATAAGGTGTGTCTTAACACTTCCTAACACCATGCACAAAAATAAACTCAAAATGGATTAAAGATCTAGATATAAGACCAGATACTATAAAACTCTTAGAGGAAAACATAGGTCAAACACTCTCTGACATAAATGATAGCAAAATCTTCTCAGATCCACGTGTCAGAGTAAGGACAATAAAAAGAGAAATAAACAAATGGGACTTAATTAAACTTCAAAGTTTCTGCACAGCTAAGGAAACCCTAAACAAAATGAAAAGACGACCCACAGAATGGGAGAAAATATTTGCAAATGAATCAACTGACAAGGGATTAATCTCCAGAATTTACAAACAGCTCCTACAGCTCAATACCAAAAAACCAAACAACCCCATAAAAAAATGGGCGGAGGATCTAGGCAGACAATTCTCCAAAGAAGACATGCAGATGGAAAATAAACACATGAGAAGATGTTCAACATTGCTCCATATTAGAGAAATGCAAATCAAAACCACTATGAGGTACCACCTTACACTGGCCAGAATGGCCATCATCAAAAAGTCTACAAACAATAAGTGCTGGAGAGGGTATGGAGAAAAAGGATCCCTATTACACTCTTGGTGGGAATGAAAATTGGCACAACCACTGTGGAAAACAGTATGGAGATTCCTCAGAAAACTCAAAATAGAATTACCATTTGATCCAGCAATCCCACTCCTGGGCATCTATCCAGAGGAAACCCTGACTCGAAAAGACACATGTACTCCAGTGTTCATTGCAGCACTCTATGCAATAGCCAGGACTTGGAAACAACCTAAATGCCCATCGACAGAGGAGTGGATAGGGAAGATATGGTCCATACACACAATGGAATATTACTCAGCCATTAAAAGGAATGAATAACATTTATAGCAACATGGATGGACCTAAACGAAGTGAAACCAGTCAGACATTTAGACAGCAACATCCAATGCTACCGCTTACATGTGGAAACTAAAAAGACACAATGAGTTCCCGTAGTGGCTCAGTGGTTAATGAATCTGAATAGGAACCATGAGGTTGCGGGTTCAGTCCCTGGCCTTGCTCAGTGGGTTAAGGATCAGGCGTTGCTGTGAGCTATGGTGTAGGTTGCAGATGTGGCTCGGATCCCACATTGCTGTGGCTGTGGCCAAGGTCGGCTGTTACAGCTCCTGTTAGACCCCTAGCCTGGGAACCTCCATATGCCGCAGGTGTGGCCCTAGATAAGGCAAAAAGACAAAAAAAAAAAAAAGACACAATGAACTTCTTTGCAGAACAGTCAATGACTCACAGACTTTGGAAAACCTGTCGTTTCCAAATAAGACAATCTGGGCGGTGGGGGAATGCACCGAAGGTTTGGGACAGAAATTCTATCAAATTGAGTTTTGATGATTTTTATACACCTATAATTGTAATAAAATTCACTAGGCAATGGGAAAATAAAAAAATAAAAATGAATAAATAAAGTCAAAAAAATAAAATAAATAAACAGGTTCCTTTTTTTCTAATTAAAAAAATATATATGTGTTATACATAATCATATAACTGATTCTTAGTTGAAAAAATTTGTTGTAATTAAATTTGAATTTAAAATAATCACATCATGTGCAAAATAATTTTTAATTTTGCTATCATAGAAACAAAAAGTAAAAACAGCAAAATAGCATTTACTTATTTTGAACTAAAAATAAAATAAAAATAAATGATAGTACATTGTATATAACATTCAAAAGTACAAAAGTGTCTATTGTGAAAAACACATTATTCTGTTTTCTTCCATAGTCATCCAGTTCTTACTCTACAAAAACAATCACTTTTTACTTTTATTTTATCAAGTAACATTAGTTTACATTATGTTTCAGGTGTACAACATTATATTTCAACTTCTGTTTATACTAGTTCATGCTCACCAACAAAAATTTAGTTTCCATCCATCACCATACAGTTGACTCCTTTACCTGTTTTGCCCTCTCCTCACTTATATTCCCCTCTGGTAAACATTACTCTGTTCCATATATCTATGTGTTTTTGCTTGGTTTGGTTTGTTCCTTCATACCTTTTTAATATTCCTTATAAGTGAAATCATACAGTATTCATATTTATCCATCTGACTTATTTCACTTAGCATAATAACCTCAAATTTAGCCATGCTGTAACAAATGACAAGGTTTCTTTTTATGGCTCTATAGTATTCCACCTACATCATCTTTATCCCATTCATCCACTGATAGTACTTAGGTTGTTTACATACCTTGGCTGTATAAATAATGCCATTATGAATGCGGCTTTTTCAAATAAGTGTTTTTTATATTCTTCAAATACCCTGAAGTCAAATGGCTAGAACATATCATAAATCTATTGTTAATTTTTTAAGAATTTCCCTACTGTTTGCCATAGTGGCTGTACAAACTTAGATTTCCATCAATGTTTACCAGAAAACACTTTTTTTCTACATCCTCTCCAACACTTATTATTTCTTGCCTTTTTGGTAATAACCATTCTAACGGGCCTGAAGTAATATCTTATTCTAATTTTGATTTGCATTTCCCATATGATTAGCAACGTTGAGTATCTTTTCATGTATCTTTTGGCCATCTGAATGTCTTCTTTGGAAAAATGTCTATTTACATCTTTTCCCATTTTAAAATAAGGTTGTTTTTGTTGTTGAGTTGTATCAGTTCCTTATATATTTTGAATTTTAATCCCTTATCAGATAGATGATTCATACATATCTCTTCCTATTCAACTGGTTGTCTTTTTGTTTTGTTTATGGTTCCCTCCAGTGTGCAGAGGCTTTTTATAGTTTGATGTAATCCCACTTGTTTAGTTTTGCTTTTGTTTCTCTTGTCTGAAGAAACATATCCATAAAGATACTGCCCTATTCCCATCTGCTCTTATGATCGCTGTGATATCCTTGAAACCAACAGCCTTGCAATATACTGTTAAACTGCCAACCTAGCAGCCACTTGGTGAAGCAGAATGAACTTGAAACTCCCAAAAAAGTCTCATTCTCAGAGAATTATTATTAGTTGATCTGAGTGTTCCCTGAGAATCACTACTCCTAAGACGTATTTATTTGACCTGATTTAGAACTTGCTCAATAAGAACAGCCCTTTCTTTGGTGAGTATTTATTTGAAATGATTAGGGGCGATGTTTTAAGACTGCAGCTATCTGAGGCAGTGATAACAGTGGGGCACTGAAAAGTTCTAACATATTCCAGGAAATCTAAAAGGCCACCCACATGTGTAGGGATCTATTCAGGAAGGACTGTACTCAGGACTGTGTAAGTGCTGAGGAAAGACTTGAAAAGGTTTAAGTTATTACCTACACCTCTATCTAATCAAGAAGGAAGGCTAACACATAGTATAAATTGCTAGAACATTGAAGATATGTCCCTACATGCACACAAATCCCATTACAAAAAAAAAAAAACTAGGAGAATTATTGATTCAATATATTTAAGGAAATGTCTATCCAGTCATCAGCTGACCACTGAGCTAACTAAACAGAGACATCAGTGGCTACACATGACAGTACAGAATTAGCTCAAGACAACAGAAAAATGACAAACTTTTGTGAAGGGGTGAAATCTATTTTCAGAGTACTCATATATTATTAAAGATGTCCAGTTTTCAACAAAAAAAAACTTCAAGGTATGAAATTAAACAGTAAAATATGTTCCATATGCAGAAGTTAAAAGAAACTATCCCTAAGGAAGCCCAGATGTTAGAGTTAATAGAAAAAGACATTAAATTTTATTATAAATTCCCTTTAGTTCTTAATAAATATTTAAGAACTAAAGGGAATTATGTCTAAAAAATGAAGAGAAATAAAAAGATGTCTCACCAAATAGAAAAAAAGAACAAGATATGTAATTTAAAAAAAGTAAAAATAGGGGGCGGATCAAGATGGCAGAGGAGTAAAAAGTTGTGCTCACCTTCTCCCACAAACACATCAAAAAAACACATCTACATGTAAAATGACTCACATGGAATATCTACTGAATGCTGGCAGAAGAACTTAAACCTCCAAAAAGGGCAAGAAACCCTTGACATAACTGGGTAGGACAAAAGAAAAAGAGAGAGAGAGAAGGAATCAGGAGGGGACTAACATTCCTGAAAGGGAGCTGTGAAGGAGAAAAGGAACCCACAGCCTCAGAAGCTACCTAACAGAAGGGGAGATCCACCAAGATGGAGGGACCTCAAAGTCACTGAGAAAACCACAGCAGCTGGACTGAGGACAGAGTAAGAGCCGCACAGATCATCTGCACCACCACCACCAGGACATTACAGCCTGAGATGCCCGGGTGGGGGATGGGTGCTGAGACTTGGGCTCTGGAGGTCAGTCCCAGGCAGAAGGCTGGTGTTGGCTGTGTGAGGACAGCCTGAGGGGCTAAGGAGCAGTGCACCATGGGTGGGGGAGCAGTGTGCTATGGGCTGGGGAGTGGAATGCCAGGGCAGAGGGAACCCTGGAGAAGATCTGGGCCCGCAGGAGAAGCAAGGCACCATTGTTGTGGAGGGCAAGAGGAGGAGGGGTGGACGACCATAGGAATCTCCCTACTAATGTGCACAGGCTCTCAGTAGTGAGAAGCCACTTGCTCTGGCTATGGGAGACTGGGTGCTTCTTGTGCAGGCTATGGGTAACCAGGAACCTCCTGTGTGGGCTAAGTGCAGCACAGGTCTAAGTGCGACATGGTGCCTCTTGCGTGATCTACAGGCAGGAGGGACCAGGTGGTCCTCTCAGAGGCCAGAGGGAGGTGTGGCCTGCCACCACTGGGGGCCACTGAGGGGGCTCCACCTGTGGCCCCACCTGTGGTCCCAGTCACCTCAGGGGTTGGTGAAAAAAAAAGAGGGTACTGCAACCAAGCACTACATGCTGGTGCTCTCACGTCCCTGGGAAAACAACCGCCCTGCAGCTGCCACTGCCAAATGCTCTGTGCAGCACCGAGATGCTTGGTCACTGTCTTTTCCCAAAACTTTACAACTAAGAGCAGCTGGTGGAGAATCTCCTGCATGGGCCAAGTGGGATGGGGTGATTCTTGCATGGTCTGCAGGTGGCAGGGGCAAACCACCACAGTTATCTCTGACTCCAGAGGTGGGTGTGGCCCACCACCACTAGGGGTCTATGAACAGGCATCACTTGCAGCCCCAGTCACCTCAAGGGCACCACAGAGAAGGCACTGTGACAGAACACCACCTGTTGCTGCTCTTGCACCCCTGGGAGTGCACCAGCCCTGTTGCCACCACTGCCAAACACTCCAGGCAGTGCTCACACACTTGATCTCTGTCACTTCCCAGGATTCTGCAACCAGGAGCAGCCTGTGCAACACCTCCTGTGTGGACTAAGTGAGATGGGGTGCTTCTTGAATGGATTGAAGTTGGCAGGGGCAAACCACTGCAGTTACCACTGACTCCAGAGGTGGGCGTGGCATGCTGCCACTAGGGGTCACTGAACAGACACCACTTGTGGCTCCAATCACCTCAGAGGAGGGTATTGCAATTGAACACTATCTGTTGTTGTTCTCACTCCCCTGGGAACTCACACACCCTGCTGCTGCCACTGCCAAATGCTCTGGGCACCTTGTAAATCTGCCTAGATTCATTACCACTTCCCAGGGCACTGCAATTAGGAGTAGCTAGCGGCACCTTTCTGCAGGTCCTTGCTGCTGTTAAAAGCCTAGCAATCAGGCACAGACTACTGGCCCTACCCATTGCCTCCTTCTCCCTGGAAACACACTCAGCACCCTGGGGATAACAGCCTGCTCACACCAAAGAAAGAGACAGCAAATATTCAAACTTCCATGCCAAAAATAAATAGTAACACCCCACAAAATATGAAGGGGTGCTCTTGCATGGAAGTAGCCCTCCATGCCTATACTTTGGCTTCCCTAAACTCACTGAAAAAGAAACCATAAGCAAGATGAAGAAGCTCAGGAACCATTCCCAGTTGAAAGAACAGAAATCACATGAAGCACCAAACAATGAAACAAACCTCTGCAGTCTGACAGACTCTGAGTTCAAAAGGGAGGTAGTGAAAATACTGAAGGAATTAAGGCTGAATATCAAGAATTAAAGAGCAGATATGAATGGTAAGGCAGATTCCTTTAGATAGGAACTAGAAAATATAAGAAGGAACGTAGAAAAATTAGAAAATTTATCTGCAGAGACACAAACTGAGCTAAAGGCACTAAAAAGCAGAATGAGTAACTCAGAGGAAAGAATTAGTAACTTGAAAGATAGAATAAATGGAAATCACCCAATCAGGACAGCAGACAGAAAACCAAATGAAAAAAACATGACAGCAATATAAGGGACCTATGGGATAATAAAAAGTGGGCCAATCTATGCATAATAGGAATTCCAGAAGAAAAAGAAAAAGAAATGGGGATTGAAAATATATTTGAAGAAATTATGTCTGAAAACTTTCCAAATCTAAAGGAAACTTATATCAAGATACAGGAAGCAAAGAGGGCCCCAAACAAGTTGAACCCAAATAGGACCACACCAAGACGTATTAAATAAAAATGGCAAAAGTTAAAGACAGGATTCTAAAGGAAGCAAGAGAAAAGCAAAGTGTTCATTTTAAGGGAACCCCAGTAGGCTATAAGCTGATTTCTCTCAGGCCAGAAGGGAGTGGCAAGATATATTTAAAGTGCTGAAAGGAAAAATTTGCAACCGAGAATACTCTATCCAGTAAGAATATCATTTAAAATTGAAGAGGAAATAAGAATTTCTCCAACAAACAAAAGCTAAAAGTGTACACCAATACCAAACCCATTCTAAAAGAAATACTGAAAGGGCTTCTCTTAAAAAAAAAAAAAAAAGGAAGAAGAAATAGGATGGAAGAAATCATAATTGGAAAACAATCACTTAAATAAGCCAGAAAAGAGATCTAAGCATGAAGATGTTTAAAAAAGACTTCAAAATCATAGAATGTGAGGAAGGAAAGAAAGACAATCTAGGTTTTACTTTTTTTATTTTAATAAGGTGTTTAAGCCTATACGACTTTCAGGCTAAAGCAAGCGGATACAGGAAGGGGTTAACATACTTAAAAAACAGGGCAACCACAAATCAAAACCAAACATTACATTCACAAAAACTAAAAATAAAATTACACAAGCATAAAATAAATGGAAATCATCCAACCGAAAAAAGAAAGAGAAACAGAATCAACTGGAAAACAAGGTTTAAAATGCCAATTAATACATATCTATCAACAACTACCTTAAATGTCAATGGACTGAATCCTCTAACCAAAGACACAGAGTGGCAGACTGTATAAAAAAAGCAAAAACCTACAATCTGCTATCTACAAGACACTTAACTTAGGGCCAAGGACACATCTAGATTGAAAGTGAGTAGATGGGAAAAGATATTTCATGCCAATGGACAAGATAGGAAAGCAGGAGCTGTACTACTCATATCAGACAAAACTGACTTTAAAATGAAGGCCATAAAGAAAAACAAAGAAAGACACTATTTAATGATAAAAGGATCCATTCAAGAACAGAATACTACAATTGTCAATATATATGCCCCTAATGTAGGAGCACTCAGATACCTACAACAAATACTAACGGACATAAAAGGATAAATTGATAGGAATACAATCATAGTAGGAGATGTTAACACCCCACTCACATCAATGGACAGATCCTCTAGACAGAAAATCAATAAGGCAACAGAGATCCTAAATGACACAATAGAAAAATTACACTTAACATTTTCAGGAAATTACATCAAAAAAAAATCAGAATATTCATTCTTCCCAAGTGCACATGGAACATTCTCAAGGACTGATCACATATTGGGGCAAAAAGCTAACCTCAACAAATTTAAGAGTATAGAAATTATTTCAACTATCTTCTCTGACCAAAATGGCATGAAATGAGAAATCAACCACAGGAAAATAAATGAGAAAAAACTGACCACATGGAGACTAAACAACATGCTACTAAAAAAACCAATGGGTCAATGAGGAAATCAAGAAGGAAATTAAAAAATACCTCGAGACAAATGATAATGAATTCACAACCACTCAAAATCTATGGGATGCCACAAAAGCAGTGCTCAGAGGGAAATTCATAGTGATACAGGCCTTCCTCAAAAAAGAAGAAAAAATCTCAAATCTATAACTTAACCCACCGCCTAAATGAATTTAAAAAAGAACAAAAAAACCTAAAGTCAGCAGAAGGAAGGTAATCATCAAGATGAGAGGAAATCAATAAAATAGAGATTTTAAAAAACAATAGAAAAAATCAATAAAACTGAGATCTGGCTCTCTGAAAAGGTAAACAAAACTGACAAACCTCTGCTGGCCAGACTCATCAAGAAGAGGAAAGAAAAAACCCAAATAAACAAAATAAGAAATGAAAAAGGGGAAATCACAATGGATACTGCAGAAATATGAAAAACCATAAGAGAATACTATGAACAATTGTATGCCAACAAATCTGACAAGCTAGAAGAAATGGACAACTTTCTAGAAAATTACAGCCTAACAAAACTGAATCAAGAGGAAAGAGATCAACTGAACAGAACAATCACCTGAAATGAAATTGAATATGTCATAAAAACACTCCCTACAAATAAAAGTCCAGGACAAGATGGCTTCACAGGTGAATTCTACCAAACATACAAAGAGGAACTTATACCCATCCTCCTTAAATTTTTCCAAAAGGTTGAAGAAGATGGAACACTCCCAAAGACGTTCTATGATGCCACCATCACCCTAATACCCAAACCAGACTAAGATACTACCAAAAAAAGAAAACTACAGCTCAATATTTTTGATGAATATAAACACAAAAATTCTCAACAAAATTTTAGCCAACTGAATCCAACAATATATAAAAAAGATCATACACCACAACTAGGTGGGATTCATCCAGGTTCACAAGGATGGTTCAACATATGCAAATCAATCGTCATACACCACATTAACAAAAGTAAAGTCAAAAACCACATGATCATCTCCATAGATGCAGAAAAAGCATTTGACAAAGTCCAACATCCATTCATGATCAAAACTCTTACCAAAGTGGGTATAGAGGGAACATTCCTTAACATAATAAAAAACCGTTTATGATAAACCCACAGCCAATATAATACTCACAGGAGAAAAGCTGAAAACCTTCCCACTAAAATCTGGAACTAGGCATCTTGCCTACTCTCACCACTTTTATTCAACATAGAATTGGAAGCTACAACAATCAGACAAACAAAAGAAATAAAAGGTATCTAAATTGGAAGAGAAGAGGTAAAATTGTCACTGTATGCAGATGACATGATGCAAAAACTACTTGAACGGATCAACAAATTCAGCAAAGTAGCAGGATATAAGATTAACATTCATAAATCAGTCACATTTCTGTATACTAACAATGAACTATTAGAAAAAGAATACAAAAATACAATACCTTTTAAAATTGTACCCAAAAAATTAAATACCTGGGAATAAACCTGACCAAGGAGGTGAAAGACTTACATGCTGAGAACTATAAAACATTAATCAAGGAAACTAAAGAGGATGCAAAGAAATGGAAAGATATTCCATGCTCCTGTGTTGGAAAAATTAATATTGTAAAAATGGTCATACTACTCAAAGCAATCTACAGATTCGATGAAACCCATGACATTTTTTCTTATCTTTTTGTATTTTCTAGGGCCACACCTGTGGCATATGGAGGTTCCCAGGCTAGGGGTCTAATAGGAGCTGTAGCCGCTGGCCTATGCCACAGCCACAGCAATGCAGGATTCGAGCCACGTCTGCTACCTACACCACAGCTCGTGGCAATGCTGGATCCTTAACCCACTGAGTGAGGCAGGGATTGAACCCTCAACCTCATGGTTTCTAGTTGGATTCATTAACCACTGAGCCACTACCAGAACTCCTCAAATTATTCATGACATTTTTCACAGAACTAGAACAATCCAAAAATTTATATGGAACCACAAAAGACCCAGAATTGCCAAAGCAATCCTAAGGGACAGAAACCAAACAGGAGGCATAACTCTCCCAGACTTCAGGCAGTATTAAAAAGCCACAGCAGTCAAGACGGTGTGATACTGGTACCAAAACAGACATACAGACCAATGGAACAGAATAGAGAACCCAGAAATAAACCCAGACACCTATGGTCAATTAATTTTCAACAAAGGAGGCAAATATAAAATGGGAAAGAAACAGTCTTTTCAGCAAGTGTTGCTGGGAAAACTGGACAGCCACATGTAAATCAATGAAAATGGAACACACCCTCACACCATCCATGCACAAACATAAACTCAAAATGGCTTAAAGACTTAAATGTAAGACAAGACACCAGTAAACTCCTAGAAGAGAACAGATGAAAAGCATTCTCTGATATCAACCTTAAAACGTTTTCTCAGGTCAGTCTCCCAAAGCAACAGAAACAAAGGCAAAAATTAACCAATGGGACCTAATCAAACTGACAAGCTTTTTGCACAGCAAAGGAAACCATGAAAAAAAAACAAAAAGACAACTTTTTGTTTGGGATAAAATAGCTTGAAACAATGCAGCAGACAAAGGTTTCATTTCTAAAATATACAAACAACTTATACAACTCAACAGCAAAAATCAAACAATCCAACTGAAAAATGGTCAAAAGACCTGAATAGAAATTTCTCCAAAGGAGATATACAAATAACCAACAACATGAAAAAATGCTCAACATAACTGATTATTAGAGAAATGCAAATCAAAACTACCATGAGGTACCACCTCATACCAGTCAGAATGGCCATTATTAATAAGTCCACAAATAACAAATGCTGGAGAGGGTGTGGAGAAAATGGATCACTCCTGCACTGTTGGTAGGCATATAAACTGGTACGACCACTATGGAAAACAGTATGGAGGTACCTTAGAAAACTATACATAGAACTACCATATGATCCAGCAGTTCCACTCCTGGGCATTTATCTGGACAAAACTTTCCTTGAAAAAAACACATGCACCCCTATGTTCATTGCAGTACTATTCACAATAGTCAAGATGTGGAAACAACCTGAATGTCCATCAACAGATGACCAGATTAGGAAGATGTGGTATAATATACACAATGGAATATTACTCGGCCATAAAAAAGAACAAAATAATGCCATTTGCAGCAACATGGATGGAACTAAAGACTCTCATACTGAGTGAACTAAGTCAGAAAGAGAAAGACAAATACCATATGATATCACATTTCTGGAATCTAATATGTGGCACAAATGAACCTTTCCTCAGAAAAGAAAATCATGGATATGAAGAACATACTTGTGGTTGCCAAGGGGGAGGGAGTGGGATGGATTGGGAATTTGGGGTAAATAGAGGCAAACTATTGCCTTCGGAATGGATAAGCAATGAGACCCTGCTGTATAGCACTGGGAATAATATCTAGTCACTTATGATGGAGCATGATAATGTTAGAAAAAACAATGTATACGTGTATGTGCGACTGGGTCACCTTGCTGTGCAGCAGAAAATTGACAGAATACTGTAAACCAGCTATAATGAAAAAAATAAAAACCATTATAAAAAATAAGTAATACCAGTCAGTCACAAAAGAAAGAAAGAATTAAATAAATAAATAAATAAATAAATAAATACTGGAGTTGAAAAGTCAACTAACAAGTGAAAAAACACATTAGCGTCAACAGCAGAAATGAGCTGGTAAAGGAAAAATCAGAAGACAGTCAATTAATAATATCTAGTCAGTGGTACAGAAAAAAAAAATTGAGAAAAACAAGCAGAGGTTCAGAACTGTGGGATAACATGTTCAGAATGAAAGTTGCAAAGGAATGGAAAGAAAGGGGCAGAAAGAATATTTGAAGAAATAATGACGTAAACTCCTAAAACTTGATAAAAATATTAATCTCTGTAGCCAAGAAACTTAATAAATTCCAAGTAGGATAAAGTTAAAGATATTCACAATAGATACATCACAGTAACAATTTTGAAAGCCTAAGTCAAAGAAAACTCTCTTTGCAGCAAGAGACACATTACTAACCAGGTACAGGGAACCCTCAATAAAATTAACAGATGATTTCCCATCTTCAACCACAGAGCCCAAAAGGCAGTGCAATCACATTCTTAAAGTACCAAAATCAAAAATTCTATGGCCAGGGAAATATTCTTCAAGAATAGGAGGACAAGAAGAAATGTCCCACAAGAAATAACATAAGGAATCTTTCATACTGAAATACTAACAAGAAACTTGAATCCACAGTAAGAAAAGAGAAAATGGAAAAAAGTTAACTATGTAGATACACATAAAAGAGATTAAGTTATTTTTTTTATTCTCTTAGCTTTTTAAATGACAGTTAAATATCAAAGCAACAATTATCAAACTGTATAGATGCACAAATATGTAATGTATAAAGATTAAAATAGAACAAATGAGGGACATGGAAATGTAGATATATTGGCAAAGTTTCTGCATTAAACTGAAATTAGCTAGGTATTAATTTGAACTAGATAATTAGAAGTAACATGTTGATTGTAATCCCCAAGGGAACCACTAAGAAAATAACCAAAAATATTTTAAAACAAACAATGGAATGAAAATAATAAATTAGAAAGTATTTAACACAAAAGAAGAATGGAGGAGCATAGGAAGGAAGAAAATAAGATGTATGACATATAAGAAATCAAAGAGTAAATTAGCAAAATAGTTTGACACCAGTGAAAGATCAGACAAATATACCTATGGAACAAAAAAGAGTCCAGAAATATACCCCATAAATATAATCTACTGATATTTGACAAAAGAGCAAAGGTGGTACAATGGAGGAAAGATAGTCTCAGTCTCTTCAACAAATTATGCTAAAACAACAGATGTTCATATGCAAAGTATGACTATACAGACAGATATTATAGCCTTCACAAAAATTAATTCGAAGTGGATCATAGAGCTAAATGTAAAATGCTAACCTAAAAACCTCCCAGAAGATAACACAGGAGATGACCTTGGGTAGGGCAATGCTTTTTTATATATGTCAAAGACACTATGCATGAAAAAGTAATTTATAAACTGGCCTTCATTAAAAGGAAAAACTACTGTTTGGTAAAAAAACTGATAGAATGAGAAGACAAATCACAGACAGAGAGAAAATATTTGCAAAAGATAAACTTGACAAAGGACAGTTATCCAAAATATACAAAGGACCCTCAAAACTCAATAATAAGAAAATAAATAACCCAATTTAAAAATGAGCCAAGAACATTAACAACTCACTTAAAATGATATACATATGGAAAGATGATATACAGATAGAATATGATTATATGATAAGATGCTCCACATCATATGTAATCAGGGAAATGCAAATTAACACAATAAGTTAATGTTACCTATTAGGATGGTCAAAGTCCAGAACACTGGCAATACTAAATGCTGGAGAGGATCTGCAGAAATGGAAGATTTCATTTACTGCTAAGAATCCCGAATTGTATAAACACTTTGCAAGACACTTTGGTGATTTCTTACAAAACTAAACATACTCTAACCATGGAATCCAACAATTATATTCCTTGCTATTTACTCAAATGAGGTAAAAACTTATGTCTATACAAAAACCTACACACAAATGATTATAAAATTTGTATTCATAATTGCCAAAACTTGAAAGTCATCGAGATATCCTTCAGTAGGTGAATGGCTAATAAACTGTGGTACATCTAGGTGATGGATTATTATTCAGCACTAAAATGAAATGGTCTGTTAATACATGAAAAGACATGAAGGAAACTTAGGTGAATATCACTAAGTAAAAAAAGCCAGTCTGATGTGTACAGTATACATCATATACTGTATGATGCCAACTACATGACTTTCTAGAAATGGCAAAACAATTCAGAAAATAAAAATACCGGTTCCTAGGGGTGGGAGGAGGGTATAAATATGTAGACCACAAAGATTTTTTAGGGCAGTAAAAATACTCTTTATGGTTATAATGATGGATATATATCAATACATATTTGTCAAAATCCATATTATGTATAACACCAAGAGTTAACTTTGAGATAAACTGTAGTATTTAAAGTGATTATAATGTGTTAATATAGGCTTATCCTTGATAACAAATTACCAATCTGATGATTGATGCTGATAATGAGGGTAGCTAGGCATGTGCAGGGGCAGTGGTTATAGGTAAAATCTCGATACCTTCATCTTAATTATGTTATGAACCCAAAACTGCTTTAAAAAATAAGGTCTTGGTGGGTTCTTTTGTGGCAGGGTGTATTTAGGATCCAGTGTTGTCACCGCAGTGGCTTGGCTCACTGCTGTGGTGTAGGTTCAATCCCTGGCTCAGGAATTTACATATGCTGTGGGCGTGGGCAAAAAATTAAGTCTTAAAATACAATTTAGTATAAAACTATAGTAATCAAGATTATGGGGAGTTCCCGTTGTGGCACAGTGTAAACGAATCAAACTAGGAGGTTCCAGTTTGGATCCCTGGCCTCGCTCAGTGGGTTGAGAATCTGGTGTTGCTGTGAGCTGTGGTGTAGCTCACAGACACAGCTCAGATCTAGCATTGCTGTGGCTCCAGCTTAGGCCAGCAGCAACAGCTCCAATTAGATCCCTATCCTGGGAACCTCCATATGCCATGGGTGTGGCCCTAAAAAGACAAATAAGTAAATAAATAAAACAAAATAAAAGATTATCTTGTACTGGCTTGAGGATAGACATACAGATAAATGGAACAGAATCAAGAGTGTAGAAATAAATCCTTACATTTATGGTCAATCAATTTTTGAAAAGGGTGCCAAGATAAATCAATGGGTAATGAATTTGTCTTTTTACGAAATGATGCTGGGACAACTAGATATCCAGATGCAAATGAATAAAGTTCGACCCCCTACCTCATATACATATATAAGTTAATTCAAAATAAATCAACTTAAATGTAGGAGCTAAAATTATAACATTTTTAAAGGAAAACATAAAAGTAAATCTTAGTGGTTTGAATTTGGCAATACATACGTTTCTTATATATGACTCTAGACGTTTAATCAGTAAGGGATAAATATACTAGACCCTTGAACAATGTTGGTTTGATCTGTGTGTGTTCACTCATATTTAGATATTTTTCAATGTACATAATACAGTATTACACAGTCTGTGGTTGGTTGAATACAAGAACATGGAAAGCCACAGATACAGAGGACAAATTACAAATTATGCACAAATTGACCCCCATATTGTTCAAGGGTGAAGTGTAGAAAAATTAAACTTCATCAAAAGCAAAAACTTTTACCAGGGATGCAAGAACAGTTCAACATCCAAAAATCAATGTGGCACACAAAATTAACAAAATGAAGGAATCAAATCATATGATTATCTCAATAAAGGAAGAAAAAGTATTTGACAAAACTCAACATACATTTAGGATAAAAAAATTCTCAGCAAGCTGGGTATAGAGGGAATTTACCTTGACATAATAAAAGCCATGTAACATTATACTCAGTATAACAGTATAACATTATACTCAATGGTGAAAATCTTTCAGCTTTTCTCCTAATATCTGGTACAGGAAAAGGCAGCTCACGCTCACCTTTTTTATTCAGTCACCTTTTTATTTATCTAGAAGGACTAGATAAAGCAATTAGACAACAAAATAAAAGGCATCCAAATTGGAAAGTAGTAAGTAAAATGTGCTATTTGCAGATTACATAATACTATGTATAGGAAAGCCTGAAGATCCCAACAGAATTAATGAATTCAATAAAGCTGAAGATTATAAAATTGATATACAAAAACCGGTTGCATTTCTATACATTAATGAAATATCAGAGAGTTAAAGCCCTATTTACAATTGCATCAAAAATAAATAAATTCCTAGAAATAAATTTAACTAAGGAGGTAAAAAAAAAATCTGTGCACTGAAAACTATTGATATTAATAGAAGAAACCGAAGATGACATAAATAAATGAAAAGGTATTCTGTGCCCATGGAATGGAAGAATTAACATTGTTTTAATGTCCATACTACCTAGAGCAATTTACAGCTTCAGTGCAATCCCTATCAAAATTCCAATGGCATTTTTCACAGAAAATGAAAGAGAGAATCCTAAAATTTGGACACAAAAGACCTCAAATAAACAAAGAAACATTAAGAAAGAACAATAAAGCTGGTGATATCATGCTTTCTGAATTCAAACTATATTACAAAGCTACAGTAATAAAAATAGTATTGTGCTGACATAAAAACAAACATAAATGAATGTAGCAGAACAGAAAGCCCAGAAATAAATCCACATATATATACTCAATTAATTTATGAGAAAGGAGCCAAAAGTATTTACTGGGGAAAGGAAAGCCTCTTCGATAAACAGTGTTGGAAATATTGGACAGTTATATACAAAACAATGAAGCTGGACTACTTTCTTATACCCTACACAAAAACCAGCTCAAAATGGATTAAAGACTTGAATGTAAGACTTAAAACCACAAAATTCCCAGAAGAAAACATAAGAGCGCCTTGATATCAACCTTGTTGACAATTTTTTGGATTTGACACCAACAAAAGGAAAGGCAACAGAAAATAAAATAATCAAGTGAGATTACATCAAACCAAAAAGTTACACACAGTGAAAGAAATCAACAAAAAGAAAATGAAACCTATGGAATGGGAGACAATACTTGCAAATCATATATTTGATAAGGGTTAATATTCAAAATATGTAAAGGACTCATACAACTCAACAAAAACAATCAACTTGATTTAAAAATGAGCATCTGAGCAGACATTTTTTCAAAGAAGACATACAGATGACTGACAAACACATGAAAAGATGTTCATCACTAATTATTAGAGAAATGTCAATCAAAACCAGAATGAGATATCACTTCCCACCTGTTAGAATAACTACTATCAAAAAGACAAGAGAGGAGTTCCCTTCATGGCTCAGTGGTTAACGAATCTGACTAAGAACCATGAGGTTGCGGGTTCAATCCCTGGCCTTGCTCAGTGGGTTAAGGATCCGGCATTGCCGTGAGCTGTGGTGTAGGTTGCAGACGTGGCTCGGATCCCACGTTGCTGTGGCTGTTGCGAAGGCCGGCAGCTATAGCTCCCCTAGTTAGACCCCTAGCCTGGTAACCTCCATATGCCATGGGTGTGGCTCTAGATAAGGCAAAAAGACAAAAAAAAAAAAAAGACAAGAGAGAACATGTGTTGGCAAATATGTGGAGAAAAGGAACCATTGGGCCCTGTTGGTGATAGTATAAATTAGTGTAGCCACTAAGGCAAATAGTATGGAGATTCATCAAAAAATTAAAAATGGAAGTACTATAAATCCAGCAATTCCATTTCTGGTGTTTATCTGACAGAGACAATTATCATCTTGAAAGATATCTGTACCCCCATGTTCACTGCAGGGTTAGTGACAATAGCCAGTACACAAAACAAACTAAGTGACCACTGATGGATAATGAAAATACGATATATCACGCTGAAATATATATACATATACACACGCATATATATCACATTTATATATGAATATTATTTAGCCATGAGAATAGGAAAACTTGCCTTTGGTACCAACATGTATGGAACTTGAGAGCATTGTGTTAAGTGAATTAAGTCAGAGAAAAACAAATACTGTATGATCTCATTTATATGTAGATCCTCCTTCTGAAAAAAGAAATCAAACTCATATATAGAGAGAGCAGACTAGTGTCTGCCAGAGGTAGGAGTAGGAGGTAGACAAAATGAGGGAAGGGGATCAAAAGGTCCAAACTTCCAGTTATAAATGTCTTGGGAACATGATGTACATTATGGTGACCATAGTTAACAATAACCTACCATATATTTGAAAATTGCAGAGAGTATATCTTAAAAGTTCTTAGCACAAGAAAAATAACATTAAATGGTTTTTTAAAAAAAAAAAACATGGAGCTCCTGCTGTGGCGCAACAGGACTGGCGGCATATTGGGAGCGCTGGGAAACAGGTTTGATCACAGGCCTGGCACAGTGGGTTAAGGATCCAGCGTAGCTACAGCTGCAGTTTAGGTCTAAACAACTGTGGCTTGAATCTGATCCCTTGCCTGGGAACTCAATATGCTGCGGGGCACCCAAAAATTTTTTTTAAAAAAGAATGAAAGAAAGAAAAATAGTGAGACTTTATTGAGAGAAAAAATTGTGAACATTTTTAACTGGCTCTTAGAACTTTTTTGAAATATATGGAAACTACAAACATGAGAAATAGTTGGAATTAACCGCTGACAAAGGGCAACACAGACAATGAAAGCAATCAATTCTGTCTAGTAAGTAAAGCAGTTATAACTACTAGAATCATCATAGACACTTTTAAACTGATCAGCATTAAGTAAGAATGGAAGCAATGTTTCTGGGACTGAAGAAGTACTCTGGATTAAATCTTCAATATTTACTTCTTGAGGATATTTTCACAGTAGTTTGCAAACATATCAACTCCTTCCCTGAACAGGAGACAGCATGACTGTAAAGAAAAACTAGGTCTTCAGAGCCCCTGTTTGGGTTCAAATCCACACAAACTGGCCCTGGGGCAATCCACTTAACCTTTCAGAGGCTCAGATTGTTCATCTGCAAAGTGGCTTTAATAATATATTATTGTCCCTCTGAGCTCCGCAGGCGGGGTGGGAGCTGAGCCAGCCCCTACACCTGGGCTGCTTCCCTCCACCAGCCTGCCCCTCCCCTGCCCTGCCCTGCTCTGCCCACAGCTCCCCTTGGAGCGGAGGTGGGTCTTTGTACTGCTCAGTGTAATGCGGGTGCTGGTCACCTCCCTGTCTTTTAGCATCCTGACGCTTGTGAACGCTTTGTACAAACAAGGCTTCTACTGCGGAGATGACTGCATCCGGTACTCCTACCGTCCAGACACCATCACCCGTGGGCTCATGGCCAGGGTCATCACCAGAGCCACTGTCATCCTGGTGTGGGTGGGGTGGGGGTGGGGCCTACCTGGTGTACACAGACTGCCTCTGCTCCCGCTCCGACTTCAACAACTACCTGGCCGCCCTTTACAAGGTGTTGGGGACATTCCTGTTTGGGGCTGCCGTGAGCCAGTTACTGACAGACCTGGCTAAGTACATGACCCCCAGCTGTAACCCAACTTTCTGGCGGTGTATGACCCCAACTGGAGTCACGTCGACTGCACAGTGTACACGCAGGTGAATGTGTGCAGGGAAAGCCCTGCTAACGTCACCAAGTCCAGGCAGTCTTTCTACTCTGGACATTCCTCCTTTGGGATGTACTGCATGGTGTTCTTGGCACTCTATGTGCAGGCCTGGCTCTGCTGGAAGTGGGTACAGCTGCTGAGGCCCACTGTGCAGTTCCCGGTGGCCTTTGCCCTCTACGTGGGCCACACCCTCGTGTCTGGCCACTAGCAGCACAGGAGTGATGTTCTTGTCGGCCTCTTGCAGGGAGCTCTGATGGCCAGCCTCATTGTATGGTACATCTCTGACTTCTTCAGAGTCTCGCCCCCGCAGCACAGCCGGGAGGAGGAGAAGCTGGAACAGAAGCCTAGTTTGTCACTGACACTGACCCTGGGTGAGGCCGACCACAACCACAGTGGGTACCAGGTCCCTTCCTCCTGAGGGCCCGAGCTGCGTCCAGCTGGGTCCTGTGGCCCTGGCAGGTCCCTCACCTGGGATGGTGGTGAGGGCTCTGGATGCCCCGGCTGGATCCTGGAGCAAGTTTCACTGACCCACCTCCTGTACACTGGACCAGGGGCCTGGGGGGGGCAGTGCCTGCGGCAGCCCTAGTGTTTGGAGGGGGACCCTCCTCAGGACCCCCTTTTGTTGGGTTAGGGAAGGGACCAAATGGTCTTGATGGGTGCTGTTTTCGTAAAATGTAACATATATGTGGATTTTTAGTAAAATAGGGCATTTGCTTGAAAATATATATAGTATTGAAGGATATGTGAGTATTAAATGAGTTTTTTTTTGAGTACATAAAAGGATATGGCAGAAAATAAGGATTAAATAAATGTATGTTGAACAGATTTATTTTACTAAATTAAATAAATGGTTCCTGGGTTTTGGTATTATTTCTAACAATTAGAATTTATTTTAAAAATTCCAATTCTTATAACAATTCTTGCACTAAACCCTATTGGTTTAAAAAAGTACATGCTTTATGAAGTGACGTCCAAAGTAGTTTACCTATTGGGAGAATCTAGCACAGTGATCTGTGAAAGCATCCCACAGCCCTTGCTGAGTGTTAGGGGGTATTATGTCTATACCTTCACATAGAGGAGGCTCTTGAGATTACCGGGTTTGTAGGGCACAATCTCCTCAAGAACATAATGTCAGTCTTCCAGCACTAAGTTAAGGATTCTCCACAATAACGCTGTTCACATTTTAAAGGAGCAAACGGATTCATTCTGATGACCACAAGCTGCTCTAGGAATAATACTACAGTCTTTAATTTTTAGCTGGTTTAAATTATTTAATCATAAAGTTTGAGATGGCAAAAAGAGAAGTATATACAGAATTTACCTATTTTTTGAAATATGTTAAAAGCTTTAAGTAGATCGGTTTGAAGCTGACCTATGACCACATGAGGGTTTTTTCATTAGGTGACATAGTCTACTTCAATCTTTCAGATATATTGATGTTTCAAATAAAAAGAAGCAGAAAGAAAATCTCTAGAGTACTATAATCTGTATTTGACATTACATCAATATGACCAAGCATATCAAATAGAGCTGCATAAATGAATAAAAAGATTTTGAAAATATAGAGGTGCTAATCATAGGAAACAATGTCAAGTAATAGAAGCCAGTTAAAAGTTAAACTTCTCAAACTTTAATTCAAGTCTTATCTGGTGTTAAAAATATGCTATTATCCTCAACTTAAGTTATTTCAGTTTAATAAATGTTGTAGTGCTTACTATGTGCAAGGTTCTGGTTTTCTTTTCCCCCCACTTTGAGTATTGTCAGATGTGGTCCTTTTAAAAAATATATTATTGCTTTTCAAAAGAAACTAAAGCAAAAATAAATGGGATTAATTAAACTTAATATCATTTGCACAACTAGTGAAATAATAGACAAAATGAAAAGACAACCTATTTGAATGGGAGAAGACATCTGCAAATGATATGACCAATGATAGGGCAATATCAAAAAATATAACCAGCTCATATGCCTCAATACAAAAAAAAAAAAACAACCTGATTAAAAATAGGTAGAAAACCTGAATAGACCTTTTTCCAAAGACATACAAATGGCCGAGTGCACAAAAAGATGCTCAACATCGTTAATCATCAGAGAAATGCAAATTAAAACCACAATGGGATATCAACTCAAACCTGTCAGAATGGCTATCGTCAAAAACAACAAAATTACAAATGTTGTTAAGGATGTGAGGAATAGGGAACACTCACACACTGTTGGTAGGAATGAAAATCAGTACAGCCACTGTGAAAAATAGGTTCTCAAAAGACCAAAGGAGTTATCACTCCTTGGTATATATATCCAAAAATAATGAAAACACAAATTTCTTTTTTTTTTTTTTTTTTTTTTTTGCCTTTTGTCATTTTATGGCCGCGGGTTTATGGCCGCACCCGCGGCATGTGGAGGTTCCCAGGCTAGGGGTCTAATCGGAGCTGTGGCCACTGGCCTGCGCCACAGCCACAGCAACGCAGGATCCGAGCCGCGTCTGCAACCTACACCACAGCTCACGGCAACGCCGGAT
>PVHT020000141.1:33062699-33095013 GCA_004024745.2 Catagonus wagneri | reverse complement strand
CAGACACCATGACCCGAAAAGACACCTGTACTCCAGTGTTCATTGCAGCACTCTATGCAATAGCCAGGTCATGGAAACAACCTAAATGCCCATCCACAGAAGAGTGGATAGGGAAGATATGGTACATACACACAATGGAATGTTACTCAGCCATTAAAAGGAACGAATTACCAACATTTATAGCAACATGGATGGACTTCGAAATTATCATGCAAAGTGAAACAAGTCAGACAATTAGACAGCAACACCCAATGATACCGCTTACATGTGGAAACTAAAAGACACAATGAACCTTCTTACAGAACAGACAATGACTCACAGACTTTGGAAAACCTTGGTTTTTCAAATAAGACAATCTGGGGGGGTGGGGGATGCACTGGGGCTTTGGGATACAAAATCTGTAAAATTGACTTGTGATGATTTATGCACACCATAATTGAAATAAAATCCATTAAAAAAATAAATAAATAAATAAATAAAAATACTCAAAAGGAAAAATAAATAAATAAATAAATAAAAAGAGGCTTCTATCCATAAAATACAAAGAATTTTTACAATGTAAAAAGACAAACTAATTAAAAGATATGCAAAAGATTTGAATAGATTTTTCTCCAAAGTAGATAGAAAAATGATCAATGAGCATCTGAGAAAATGTTCAAGATCATTAATCACTTGGGAAGTGCAGCAAGATGAGATATAATTTCATACTCGGTAAGACGCCTACGTAACAAGAAATAGAGAATATCCAGTACTGACATAGATGTGGAAAAGCTGGAACTCTCAATACATTGCTGTAAATATAAAATGGAGCAACCAGTTTGGAAAACAAGTTAGTGGCTAGTTAAAATGTTGAACAAAAAGTAACCTTAGTACCTCACAATTCCACCCCTAGGTATATGTCCAAGAGAACTAAAAATATGTCCACACCAAAATTTGTATTTGCATGCTCATAGTAACATTATTCACAATAGCCAAAAGGTGGGAAGGAAACAACCCAAATTCTATCAACCGGTGAATGGATAAACAAGATGGTATATAGACAAATACATCACTCAGTCATAAAAATAAATGAAGCACTGATACATTCTACAACATAGATGAACGTTGAAAACATTATGCTAAATGAAAGAAGCCAGACAAAAAATGGGCATATGTTGTATGATTCCATTTCTATGAAATTTAAGAATAGGCAAATACACAGAAATCAAAGATAGAACAGTTTTTGCCAGGGCCTAAGGGAGGAGGAAAAGGTTACTGTTAATGAGTAGAGGAGCTCTTTTTTAGGATAATGAAATGTTTAGAGTCAGTGGCAATGGTTGTACAACTCTGAGAATATTTTTGAGTTACATGTTTCAAAAGTATGAATTTTATGGCATGTGAATTATATTTCAATAAAGCTGTTATTATGAAAAACAGTCTTATGAGTCATCTTTAGTTTTGAATTCATTCTCGCTCATAACCACACACATATAAACACCCAAGCCCACAGTTTATGAGTATTTGGAAATGTGTATTTTGACTTTTCAATAATTGATGGAAAAAACATCTTTTAATGACTTACTGAAAAAAAAAAAGCGTGTCATGTCTATGTATATGTATAGATACCTGGACTGTCATAAAACTTATTTGACTATTTCCAGCTTTTATCCAACATAATATCATGCATATGGAACATTCCTGGGAAGGTTTACTGTACCTTCCTAATTAGGGAGACATTAATAAATTATACTTATTTTTTATCAGGCCAATGCCATTATATTAAAATTTAAGAATTTAAAATTTGTCAAAGGCATATCTTTATATCATTTAACATGTGACACTAGTTAGTTATAAGAACTAAAAGTTCAAATTAAAATATTTGCACTGTTATTCTTTACTCAAAAATAACCCAATCTGGAAGACAGTATTATCATTTGTGCCAAGCAGTAAATGCATCAATTTATACAGGTCATGCTTATTTTTATCTTCTACAAATTTCTTATCTGTTTCACATGGGCCATCTTTGAGAAACCACTGAAATTAAAGCAAAAGAAGTGTGAATTTTCTAACACCTCTTTCTGTCCATATTTTCCTTTAAATTCTCCCTTGTTCAATCACAATTTTGGAGCTAAGTCATTTTCCAGTCAATAGCTTTTTGTATCTTTCGACTGAACCAAAAAATACGAGAGACTCTCTAAGGAAAATCAGGTTGTGATTGGCCTTTACAAAAGAATCAACTTTAGTCAGAAATAAACCAGTTTGTTTCACTTGACAAACTAGTGCAAAAAAACAAGACTTTATAAACTGTGATTGACACAGTACACAAAGAAGACAACCAATTAAACTGTCAGCTTCACATAAGAAAATAGTATGTAACTAATTAATACTTAGGATCTTCTGATCCGTACCATACAATCATCAATATATAGAATTATTTTAAATCTATTTTAATATTAACTCTAAAGAACTATTATCAACTTTAATCTTTTCATTATACCCCATAACAAGTATTAAGACTAAGTTGTTATACGAGTAGCAAAATCAGAGTTTATAATATAGATCGTTGGGAAAATTTTTACATATAAAATTGTAATGCATAGGAGGATTATTATAAAAGTAGATGCATTTAGGACAATATCATTAGCTAAAAGAAAATTAAAATACTAAAATTATGACCTTATTTTCAATATATAATCAACAATTTAAATCAAGTGCTTTAAATATATCCAATCCAATTTGCTTTTACAAATGAAATCCAGTGACTTAGTAGTTGGATATCCTAATTTCCTCCATGCCTTAAACTACTGAGACTGCTATCTTATTCCAATAGGTAAGATTGAGGGTTTTTATGTACAAAGAATAAAATTTTCCATTTGACCTTTTGAGATGCTTGAAAGACAAAAAGAATTGATTGGCTGCCAAAAAAAGGATTTAAGTTGACATTACAATTTTAAGGTTGACCAGCTGTTCACTAACATATTTGGAAAGTGTATCACAATATTCTGAATATCTTTTTTTCCCCACTATACAAAGTGTCCTTTGGTTAGTTAAGGGTAAAGGGTGGCAAACTTACACTTTGGCTACAAAAATACAACAATAAACTTATCAGAAAAGTGAACACTCCAATAAACAAAAGTCAAAATTTAGAAAAAAAATCATAAGCTTAATCTATAAAAGCAAATATTCCCAACAAAAGTATGTTTTGCCCTATAAAGACTTTTTTCACAACTTTAATTTCTCTATCATTAAAAACTGAGATATTTCACAAAAGTTTTGAATACCTGGCTTTTCTTTAAATCACAATCTGGCAAACCTAGGCACATATTTTACACATAGCAAGAAATTAGAAATAGGTAAAGCATGCAATTTTAGACGGGGGCATGCCGGAAGCATTGTTTAGAGTCTGTTGTATTTAGGATTTATAGCACTTCTGACTTCCCAGCTTTGCCCATTTAAATTATCTACCCCTCTAAGCATCTAAATTTGTGACCCCCAACAAAATAGATTTAAATGCTCCTATTAAAAAAAAAATTAGCTTCCAAAAGTTTAAAGTCCCAGTGTATACCTTCAATACTTTTATTTTGGAATCAGTAATGACTTTTATCACATTTTAGAAGCATTAGTACACATATCTGGTCATATGCCCAGCTTTCAAAGCACTATGGAAGGAAGACCTACAACCTTAGGTACATTGTGCTCTCTGCTTGCTAGCTCAACTCTCCTCAATCTCTTTAGAATCCACCATTATAGCTTATGAAGACCAAACACATGTGAAAATGAGTGGGGTTAGAGAAAACAGAAAGGGAAGCAATCTTTTCTAATCAGTCATATACACTGTTTGCCGAAATCAAAACTACCTTTATTACAAAAGCTAGCCTGGAATGTAAACTACCCACAACATTAATATATTAAATATAAATATTGATGAGATGACATGCTGGAAGCTTAATAAAATTTTCCCTAGAACTAAGTTGATTGTTTTAAAAAGGCATAGACATACTCAGTCTACTTATTTGCCATTCAGAATATCAGATAGTATAAGCTGAATATTATTAAAAGCCTTGGGAAAAAATCCCCTTGGACCAAGCAATTCCATATGTAGGACAGGACTTCACATTGTGGAAACAACCACTATATAACCAAAGATTTATACACAGTGAAGTTCTTCATATCTTCATCTATAATGGTGAAAAGGAGGGATAATAGAGCAACATACTCATCCATATTGGTTGAATTAACTTGGCACACTGGAAATGTAGAGTATAAAATTAGTTGATGCCACAAGACAAATTCATAATACCAATTGAGGTATGCAGGTCCAAAGTAGGATGTGTACAAGATCTCAATTTCCTAGTACATATAACCAAAATAAAAATGAAAAGATGTGTATCAAAATACTTAATAAAAATAAGATTTTTAGGTATAGTGGAAAGAATAGCATTCCCTCAAAATTCACATCCACCTGGAACCACAGAATGTGATTTTATTTGGAAATAGGGTCTTTGAATATGTAATTAAGTTAAGATGAGGCCAGACTGGACTAGGGTTGACACTAAACCCAGTGACTAGTGCCTGAAGAGATGACACAAAGACTACAGAAGAAGGCCATGTGAAGTTAGAGGTGGAGACTGGAGTGATGCAGCTACAAACAAAGGAATGTCAAGGTTGCTAGGAGCTAACAGAGGCTAGGAAGAAGATAGCCAGAATCCTTCCCCAGAGTCCAGAGGAAGCATAACCCTGTGGACACCTTGATTTTGGATTTATAATTCCAGAACTGTGACAGAACACATTTTTGTTGTTGTAAGTCACCAAGTTTGAAGTCATTTCTTAAGGCAGCCCTAGGAAACTAAAACAGTAAGTGACCTTTATTTTCATCTTCTTGTGTACGGTTTTGCCCTATTTTACTAATGAATATGTTAGTTTTATAATGAGAAAAAGTAATTAAAACATATTGTGGCCTAATATTTAAATACCTAATAACTGATAATTACATATTCTTTTGAATTGAAACATTCTAATCCATATATTTTAGAGAGAAAAAGCTGTGTTCAAACACACTCTGAAACTAATGAGCATCTGAAGCCCCCAATACTTTTATTTTACATTTATGAGATTTGGTGATAAACAAGGAAAATTGCTCTTCTCTAAGAATGACCAAACATTACTAAGATTTATTAATAATAAAATCAAAGTAAATTAAGCAGCTCTGTAAAAGCAATAAAGAACTACTGGCACAGCAATCATGTTTGGTTCATATAACATTGATTTAGTTTTAGTAAACAGAGCTATTTCTCAGGTGGGCGTTGAGAGAATTCAATATGGAACAAATAAGCCAAAATATACTTGGCTACAAGACAGACACAATCCAAATAACAAAACTTTAGAAATAGGAGATTTAGACTTCATGTAGTACATCTCCCAATAATTCAAGAATACTTCAAACATTCCTGACAGGTGAGAAGTCATTCCACAGAATGAAATTTTCCAAGTACCCATCACTTGCCAGGATGCATGACTATATCTTCTCTTGATCAGCTCCAAAATACTCACTTCCTCAGAAAGCAGCCTGTTCCACTCTTCTACAATTCTAGTTCTTAGAAAATTCTTACAATGAAATAAAATCTTCTTTCTGGGAAAACTAAATTATTTTTATTCTCCTTCCATATTTTTCTTTAGCCTTCCATTCATCCTCCGTAGCCAACTTTTACCCATAACTTGAAGATATAAATATTAAGAGTTTTAGAAAGGAAACCAAGAGATTACTAACTTCTCACCAGTGATGAAATTCTCTTTACAGCATTTTTACCCAACTTCTGTCCCCTGTGGTCTTGAACAAATCCACTTAAAAATAAGAAGTCCCCTCAACTGTGGGCAGGCAGACCTACTTTAGGCAAGCTGTGTGGAGCTGAATTTGCCTTTCTATGAATTTCACTGATTGGTTCTATTCCTTCCTGTCAGAGCCTCGTGAGCTCATCCATGTCAGAGTTACCCAGGAATCAGAAAATCACCATCAGCTCTCCCCTTAGATCATTACTTGACTAAGTAAAACACGCCTAGTTACCCTTCCTGATTTTGAGACTATTCATTATTCATCCTTCTTCACATTTTTTCACTAAATCTCAATACATCCATGTCTCCATCTACAGCCTAGTGCCTAGTACTCAATATAATTTAGACACAATATGGCCACTCAGAGTGACAGCTTTAGTGTGACCACTGTGGTAAAAATCATACTAACCATACTTGGTGACATTAGCACACTTTCTGTTGATTGGTTAGCTAAAATCCGGGTGTATTTTTTCACTAGCATCCCTTTTAATTCTCGGATTTTTTTTTCTCTTCGTAAAAGCAGGTAGCTTTTATCTTAACTAAAATGGAAAATTTGTACTTATCCCTATTAAATATCATTATATTAGGTCCTGCCTTCTTTGCTAGCTTTTCAACCTCTCTGATCCCTAATTCTTTAAGTATATCCCTTAGATACTTGCACTATTCAAAAATTTAAAAATGTCTTTCATGTCTCCCCTTAAACAGAAGGTTTTAAATGTTTTAACTGTAAAGTTCTGGAGTTTCATGGAAGTTCTTCAAGTATTAGTCTCGATGCTGTGGCTGCTAGATAATGAGTACCTTTTCTAAGAAACATTACTCTAAGTGTTTTATTTACATTATTATGTCTAATACTAATAAAAACCCTATGAGATAGTGACTATTACTGTGGTCATTTTACAGATAAAAACACTGCTACTGAATGATGGAGCCAGAGCTGGTTATGAGCTGGTATGGCTATATCAGGTCTTCACACGCTTTGTCCATTCTCACTGGTCAATGGCCTTCATTACCAGTTGTTAAATATTTTAAAAATAACTGTTGTGTACAGCTAGGACCTGAATCCCAGCTGCCTGACTCCAGAGTCTGTCTTCTTAAGCAGATTCCATTCTGGCTCTCCATGATGGATGAAAGCAAGATCAAATAATCCTGTTTCCCACGTGCGTTTAAATGGGAACAGAGTCTCTACTTTTATCTCATTGGGCATTTTGTTTCTAAGTATTTGATGTGAAATTACATTACTAAAAATATCTGCTGCTAGAAGTTTTTAAAGCACTAAAGGATAAATGAAAATACAGTAAATAAACTTAAGATAGAGAGCTTCTCCCATACCACTGATAAATTAATATCATATATATCTTTTAAAATAATCTTGAAATCACATGCAATATTGTATGTGTGTGTGTGTGTAAGTGAGAGAAAGCCATTCCCCTCCTCCAGGAGAAGATGTGTAGCTTTTGTTAGATTCTTAAATGGTTACAGTTATGCAAAATGTCAGCATTTCATAGGATCAGCTCTCTGATCAATTGTATACTTAAATTTGTCCGTTTTCTTCAAGGATACAAACCAACAGGAAAATTCCTTGTTCAAATCAGATGAAGTGCAATTATAATTCTCAAACTCAAGGATTTGTTCTTGAATAAACTTGTTGCCTCTAAGTATCAGTTGCACATTTGTGAAACAGGGAAGAAAACTGTAATCACCTCAAATATTGTAAGAACAAAATGAACTAATTATTTTATTTTACTTTTGTCTTTTTAGGGCCACACCCACAGCATATGGAGGTTCCCAGGCTAGGGGTCGAATCAGAGCTACAACTGCCAGCCTACACCACAACCACAGCAATGATGGATTTGAGCCTTGTCTGTGACCTGTACCACAGCTCACAGCAACACTGGATCCTTAACCCACTGAGCAAGGCCAGGGATCGAACCTGCATCCTCACGGTTACTAGTCAGATTCGTTTCCCCTGAGCCACAACAGGAACCCCTGAACTAATATATTTAAAGTTCTTGTAAGTTCCTGCTGTGGCGCAGTGGGTTAAAGGACCTGGCATTATCTCTGCAGCACTTCAGGTCACTGCTGAGACACAGGTTCAGTCACTGGCCCAGAAACTTCCATATGCTATGGTTGTAGCCAAAAAAAAAAAAAATGTAAAATAAAAATAAAGTACTTGGAACAATTTCTGGAAGGTAGTTGGTGCTAAATATACGTTAACATATCCATAAGGAATGTGGTATGCCAAAACTGTCACAGCTAAAGGAGGAACAGGGCACATCTTCCTATATGAATTGTACTTGAATTTGGGAAAACATTATTTATACATTAAAACAAGTAGTTTGTTAAATTGAAAAAAGTCATATGCTTAAATATTTAAGATAAAATGAGGGACTTGGATATGCATTCTGATGAATTAGATCTTGTTTATTGGAGTACCTCAGTATAAACCTCTGCTAAGTACTGGTGTGGGAATTCTCCAGTTGAACAGTTTAATAACATTGTCAAAAAAAAGGGTAAAACCTCTTCAGTCTATAATAAAAAAATTGTTTAAGAATGATAATTTTTACTATGTAATTTTTAAGCTATTTATAGCATACACTGTCAGAATACAATTCTTCATAGGTCCCCCAGCAATCCCACTCTTGGGCATACATCCAGACAAAAATTTCCTTGAAAAAGACACTTGCACACGCGTGTTCACTGTAGCACTATTCACAATAGCCAAGACGTGGAAACAACCCAAATGTCCATCAACAGATTAGGAAGATGTGGTATATATACACAATGGAATACTATTCAGCCATAAAAAAGAATAAAATAATGTCATTTGCAGCAACATGGATGGAATTAGAGACCCGCATACTGAGTGAAGCAAGTCAGAAGGAGCAAGAGAGATACCATATGATATCACTCATATCTAGTATCTAATATACTACACAAATGAACCTTTCTACAGAAAAGAAAATCACAAACTTGGAGAACAGACTTGTGGTTGCAAAGGGGGTGGGGGAGGGAGTGGGGTGGTGTGGGAGTCTGGGGTTAACTATTGCCTCGCGGATGGAAAAGCAAGAAGATCCAGATGTATAGCACTGGGAACTATGTCTAATCACATGTGACGAATCCATATATGTACATGTAACCAGGTCACCAAGCAGTGCAGTTTGAAAATTTGAAAGAAATCTGTAAACCAGCTACAGTGGAAAAAAAAAATTCATCATAGGTCCCTCATATTTCCACATGTCCTGGGAACCAAGGCACTGACAACCTTTTCTGAATTAGTTTTTCAAGGACCTTTATTTAGCAACAGCTGTGGGAAATACAGATAGGGTATGTTTGTCTGTTGTCCGGCATAATAAAGATAATGTCTGCCTCTAGGGCAAATATTGGTCAGAGTTACTTGCTGGCTATTTTAATAAGTCAGGGTTTTCTAAGCTTACGTTTACCCTCCTATAACGCAACCCACTGCATGTGCAAACATCACCTGGCCCTTGTCATATTTCCTTGTGGGAACTGGGGCTTGGAAAATCAGCTTAAGAAAATGCTGACATTCTGGTTACTGCTATTGCTATTTTCAACTATCCATTTTCTCTGATCCAGAAGACTCATGTCTTTTGCCAGTATCTATGACATTGTGGCAAGCTAACTTATTAACCTCCAAATAGCATAAAATCCTAGACCTCTTACAGTTATTGATATATGACATAAGTTTGAAATATAAATGATAAATAAAAAGTATTTAACTATGTAAGAGGCCATGGGCTAATAACCTAAATCAAAAAAAAAATAACTCTTGAAGTTCAATAAGAAAAAGAACATCTAAAAATACGGGCAAAATATATGAACATATAATTACTCAAAAGTAAATATAAATGTAAGATAAGAAAAATATATGCAGTTTTATTCATCAAATATACACATATATTTAACTATGGAAAAATATAAACAGAAAAATATTTAAATTCAATCAATGATAACATAGAATTATATATGTATTCAGAAAATGTCTTCAATATTACCAGCTGGTAGGAGTGTATATTATAAAACATTTTTTGGAGGGAAATTTGTGTCTATGTCATAGTCCCTAAAAAGAATGCACACCCTTTGATACTATTATTTCATTTTTAGAACTATATCCTAAATTAGAAATTAGATAATATGTTTAATCATTTTTTATCATTTTTCACAGAAGAAACAGCATAGATTTCCGATAACAAGTGAATTTTTAAACTTTTAATGACAGAAATATATTACTATAGTGTGCTACTAATAATTTAAATACTTACAAATATGAAAACAGAGGGCATTTATGTATTTTGAAGTAGTAAAAGAAACACAACAGGAAAACTGCTTATAATAGAATCTGAAGTTTTGATAAAGAAAAATTTGTTTATATGTATAATTTCTCATAAGGAATTTGAAAGCTTATAACTACAAATATTATCAGTCATTTTCTCTAAATGATAGGACTCAAAGTAACTTCAATTAGACTGTTTTTTGTCTGAAGTCTTTGTGAATTCTAGAACAAAAAGAAACTCAGTTACCTTGTCCAGACTCTGGTCTATCTTGGCCCTTTGTCATCTCTCTCTCTACTAAGTGGTCAAAATCCGTCTGCTAATAGAGATTTCTTAGCTCTCCATACACAGTCTTCAGAATCACTCATTGGAACAACCTGCAGTTTGCCTTCTCCCACATTTTAAAAAATATACACGAGTCTTCATCATTTTCTGCAGCTTGGAGTCACAGAGTGCAAGTGTATACCCCACGACGTGTAACAGCTCTTCAAACGTTTAAAGGCCTTTCCTATTTCCATCTTCTCTGGTTAAAACATATGGCTTCATCAATCACTCCTTATGTGACCTAATTCCTAGGCCCCTCTCCATCGCAGTCACCTATTCTAACATATCCTTGAGCCCTGTAGTCAACATCTTTTTAAAACTTCTGAGAAAACATCCCCCTATACCCAGTTTGACAAACACAGAGCACAAAAGATCACAGTTTCCAACACTTGTACATTTTTATTAACGTGCTGCTTTTTGCAACTTTTTAAAGTAGTCATATCACTTTACTGATGATATTGAACTTGCACTTAGCAACACTGTCTCCATAAAAATAATGCCAAATTATCTCTCTATTGCCTTGCATTTCCTAATTGATTCTGTATGTAACTATTTGTATTTGTATATTCATACGTAAGTAAATCTAGGACTTCACATATCCCCCTATTATATTTCCTTTTATTATCTCCGGTTCTTATTCCAACAGACAAATATCTTCTAAGCTAATTTTGTGTGCCTCTTTCTCCCTTTGTATATTTCTTATACATATATATCTTTTTAAAATATAATCAAGTAGTTTGCTTTCCTTAAGAGGGTAAGTTGTCATCTTGAAAGAGTTCTAAGTGAAGAGAACTGGAAATTTAAAAGGGGAAGGGGGGACAGATCATTTTAATGCGGAGTTCCAAGCCTTTGAGGGTTCATAGACTGAGAAGCAGTTGTATAAGTGAAGGAGGTTTCTGCTGGAGAGCACTTAATCATCCAGAGGGGCACTTCTGATTGCTACCAGAGGGGACTCTGGCTAATGTTCTAACTTTTCATGAGAAACCAGAATGCCAGGTTTTTACAGAGAATCATCCAATTTTCAAGTTGCTTCATTTAATTTAAAAAAAAGTTTAACAAGCTCTGTCTTCCAAATTAAATATATCCACATGCCAAATATATTCTGTATGGCTGATCTGTGACCCTTGAGTAGATGGAAGATAAGAGAAGGAAGCAAGAGTCTTAGCATCCAGCTCCCCACTGCTGATGGCATGATGCCAGGACAGGCAATTTCATGGTTTTGCAGGTGTTAACATTTCACCAAAAACTCTAGATTCATCACTGAGCACTGATTCAAAAAGTGCTTATTGAACTCCTTCCATGCTCTTTAATTTTATCGATTAAAAAATCAACATAATCAACTGAGTGTCTACCCACAGTATAGAATAATTTCGAGAAAGTCATATTCAGAGTTTCAGGTATGAGTCCCTCTAAAAGCCTTAATAAAAATCTTAGGATCAGGATTTAGCATGGAGAATGTTTACTTGGTAATCACCAAAAGAAATATTAGACTCAAAGTATGTATCTTTCATCATCAGAAGATATTTCAGTGATACTTTCTGTGTACCTCACTTCTGTTAAATATAACTAGTTATACAACCCTTGACACAATGTCAAAATTCCATGAGCAAAAGTGCTCTCTTCTTTGACCTATAGCAACTGTACAATTCTATTCCATGCCTGACAACTGATTTTCCTAGGCCTCTGACATACCGAACATAATCCATGACAGCTGATTCTAGTGAACAGCAATTGCTATGGACAAATAATATTTTTGACTAGTTGTCTGAAAGAAGCAAGAATGAATTATATATTCCATCTGATCATATATAGAGATAGCCTTTCATTATATCCAAATTCGGAATTACTAGTAAAACTTTTTTTACTAAGTAAATGCCTATATTACTTTAGAAAATGCATAAGAAAATACACAATTTGATATTTTATTTTTATATATTTTAGATACTTTATATTTTAATACCATGGTTCAGGTTTTTCTCCATCCCTCTCTAGCAGCCATTCTCAGAGGGAAGCTGTTTAACATGTAGGTTCATGGGTCAAAAGCCCGAGTTTCGCTCTTCAACCTAGAAGTGGCCCGGGAATCTGTATGTTATTAGGCACTCTAGGGGATCAGCAGCATACACTGCTAAGTGCGTTTTGAAAGATTCTGCCTAGTTCTAATACCCACCCTCAATTCTCTCCTTGATTTGCACATTATATATTATTCATATCGCTTTCAGAAAACATAGTATAAGGAAGACTGGACAAGACAGAGGCACCAACTTGTTTAGTGATTCACACAGGTCTCTACTTGCCTATCTCCAATTCCTCTTACCTCTCACCTCAGAAACTGACTCCAAACTTTGATTTCTCCAATATGAGAACTTGTTCCTCAACACATAAAGACATGCAATGAAGGTTACTACTCTCCCTTATTATGAGAGTGACCTTGAAGCTGGCCCAGGCCTCAGCTCCCACCACACATGAGGGTACAAAGAGCTCAACTCTCAGTCAGTCTCCATGGCCAGATGGTACACTGCCAAGCCTCCAAAAAAGATAGCTTTGAAATGTATTTGTGTGGATCCATTTCAGCAGTCTCTGGAAGAGTTTTGGTCCTATCCTACAAACCAATTAAGCAAGGTCTGACTTCATGCATGGGTTTCTCTGGTAAATAGTATTTAGCTGTGGGAATGATTTGACCTCAGATCTAGACCCCTATGATTGGATTCCTCCAAAGACAGTATTAGGAATAAGCACCTTGAAGTGAAAATATCGGCTTATCTTAGACTAAATAGGAAATAGGAGTCAATTAAATAGTAAGGATGTGTGATGTATGCATGTATGTGAACAGTGAGCATTACAAACTTCTTTGAAAAATATGTGGCCTGTGACAGTAACCAGCCATTTTACCTTGGCAAATACTTTAACAAGGGTGCCCACTACCACTCCTCTTATTCAACATAGTACTAGAAGTCCTAGCTAGAGCAATCAAGCAAGATAAATAAAAGGCATCCAAATCAAAGAAGCAAAACTGCCTTTGTTGGCAGATGATATTTTATACAGAAGATCCTAAAGACTCAACTAAGAAAAATGTTGGAACTAATTAACAAACTCAGTTAAGTTGCAGAATGTAAAATCAATATACAGAAATCAATTGTATTTATATACTCTAACAACAAAATATCTGAAAAAGAAACAAAGAAAATAATCTCATTCACAATAGCAATAAAGATAATAAAATACTTAGAAAAAATACTTGGACAGTAAAATAGGAATAAGTTTAACCAAGGAAGTGGAAGATGTGCACAGTAAAAACAACAAGACTTTGATAAAATAAAGACAAATGAATGGAAAGATATCCCATGTTCATGGATCACGAGAACCTGGACTTCAACTTTTTACATAAACAATGGAATTAGATTCGAGGGCAAAAGATTTTTCTTCTGCTGCTCTTACACTCAATACAGATGGCCTTGCAGTATTATTTAAATATCTCAATAGTATGTTTCAACAACAAAATTGTAAGTCTTATGATGAAAAGTCTCTTTATGCTTTTCTCCTTTATTACATCTGAAAGCACCTGGTTATTTTCATTCACAAGTTTTGGTAGTTTGGCTAATAATTTCTCTCCTCCTCTGGGGCACTCAACTAGATTCTATTTCCTTCCACACCTGATCATGTGACTGAATTTGACCAACAGAATGTGGAAAGAGGTGAAGTATACCATTTCCAAGCCAGGCCCATAAAACCCTCCCACACACAACCCTCACCCTCCACTCTTTCCCTCCCACATTTTAGCTAAATGGAAACAAAAACCAACCAACAAACAAAAATCCTTGCAGGTATGGAAAAGAACTGGGCCACAAGATGAAGGGAATTTCTGTCCCTGAGTAGTTGCCTATGAAGAGTACCCAGATGGCTACCAAATAAGCAACCACCATGTTGATCTGTAGTATGAATAAGTAAACTCTTTATCATGCAAACACTCAGAAGTGCTATGTTTTAAAATTATGAGTATTTAAGTACCTAATATTGGCAGCCATCTAACTAGTAATTATATGCTATTTATTTACTTACTTATCTTCCTAAATAGTCTAAAAGCTCCTTAGAACATAGAAGTATGACTGCTTTTGTTCACCAGCATCTCTAGCTCCTGACCCCATGACTGGTATATAGCAGCTTCTCAGTAAATCCTGTAGAAGGAATGAATACAGGAATGCATGCTTAACAGGTATAAGTTAATAATTGCTTATTGAATTAGAGTACAGAAGCAGAGAAAGAAACCTAAAAGTGAATTTTGAAAACTGTATTTCGTTTCTTATTTTATCCTTCCTCTTCTGATCCAAAACATTTCAAAACACTTAGATGTGAATCTTGGTAGGTTTTGTAAGGACTTGAATAAATTCAGCACTATGGTGGCTATTTAACAAATAGTCTGTGTCATTTTCTATTCTCACAACACGTTTATGCAACTTTTTCCTTCTTTTACTATGTGTGATTGTGTGGCTCTGTGACATATCCTAGCAGTTAGCCAGTATTACACCTGTATTGGCACCATTTAACTGCTATGCTAATTTTGCCTGATTTGTTCTGATTTCCAGTAACTTTCTTCCAGCCAGACAATTCCAGATGCCTGCCTAGTACAACTTGCATCACAATATGAGCCCCTGTGTAGACCTTATTAGATCAACAACCCTAGCACAAAATGTTGAAAGGTAATCTCTCTTTGTCTTCTGATTGTAAAGCCAAATCAATGCCGAAAAGCCCCTTCACATGTTACTGCACTTACTGTCAGTCAGTGCCAAAACAGACAGTCTTAACAGAGTTAGGAGAAGCAGTGTGGTGCTTAAAGTATGTGTGCTGCCAAGACAACAGGGTATATTGCAACTGTTGCCTGGGATACACATCTACAACATCCAACAAATAAGCTATACAGTTTAGTGTTTGAGAAAAGCCAAGGACATGCATATCAAGTAAATAGTTGAGGAGGAATTGCCTTAGAAGAAGAGTGCAATCTGAGTAGTCACAAAAGAAATAAAACACAAGGCACTAGTGAAGGACCAGTTTAGTACACTGAATTTTCATACGGAGAAATCTACAAAGATTTCTTATTTTTTAAAGTGTTCTTAGACCCAGTGGTAATCTGCTCTAGACAGCACTTGTTCAGCAGGACTGCATGAGGTGAAGAAATAGTTTTACCACAAATAATTTTCCAGTGACCTGTAAAGGTCATGTAACTATACATATTAACTGTTGGGGCTTTTGCAAGATTCATTTCTATAGCATATCCTGTTTTGTGCTTGAAAGGGTGGGTTAAAGAAGATCACAAATTCTCATATATTTTTCTTATCAAGAGGTAAAGTCGATTTACCTTCCTTTTAAATCTGGGCTGGCTTGGTATTATTTTAACTAACAATGTACAGTGGAAGTGATGCTATTCCAGCCTCAGACCTAATCTTTAGATGACTGGCAGCTTCCACATTGGTCTCTTGACTAGAGCTTCCTGTAAGAAGTTTGACAATCTCATTGGAGAGACTACATGAAGAGGTACTAAAACCACATGAAGAAAGAGAGGATCCCAGCTGAGTCCAGCCTCCTAGCTGCTACTATCAAAACTCCAAGCTTGGAGCTCCCATTATGGCTCAGCGGAAACGAATCTGACTAGCATCCATGAGGATGTAGGCTCCATCCCTGGCTTTGCTCAGTAGGTTAAGGATCCAGCTTACCATGAGCTGTGGTGTAGGTGGCAGACACAGCTTGAATCTGCATGCTGCGGCTGTGGCGTAGGCCAGTGACTATAGCTCTGATTCAATCCCTTAGCCTGGGAACCTCTGTATTCTGTGGGTGTGGCACTAAAAAGACAAGCAAGCAAGGAAGGAAGGAAGGAAGGAAGGAAGGAGAAAAAAAGAAAAGAAAAGAAAAGAAAAGAAAAGAAAACAAGCTTGTGAATTGAACTGCTTCCTTCAGGCTGGCCAAGACACCCACTGGGTTTCACCAGCGGACCTCGGATGATACCACATGAAGCAGAAGAATCACTCACCTAAGCCCTGACATCCAAAATTCCTATATATGAAGGTACTAGGTTGTTGTTTTTCTAAATTTTAGAATTTTTAAAAATTAAAGCATAGTTGATTTAGAATGTTCTTTTAGTTTCAGGTGTACAACACAGTGATTCCATTATATAGACATAGCTATGGATATATATAGATATATGAATATAGGTGTGTGATATATATATTACATATATGGATATGGATATAGGGGTGTGTGTGTGTGTACACACACATTCTTTTTCAGATTCTTTTTCCTTATGGGCTACTACAAAATATTTAGTATAGTTCCCTGTGCTATACAATAGGTCCTTGTTGTAAAGGCACTGAGTTTTGAAGGACTTCTCTAGAGCCATGCAATAGATAACTGAAACACATGGACATCTAACACAAGTTTTGTAATGTGGCTTCTATATGGACTTAGGATCTATACACTGATGATTAAGCAACACAATACTCCGTCAGGAGAATGCGGGAAGAATCTAGGTAGAGAGTCACCTGCTGCAGGGGTAGGTCACCTCAGACCTGGCCTACCAGAATTACAGCCCCTCCAACATTCAGCTCAGTCACTATCTTTTAGCTTCTGCTGACTGGCCTAGGGGATTTTATTACAAAAGCCATAAAATTAAATTAGAATTCACTGCTTAAGCGTAATGATTTCCCACTGTTTATGTGGGTTATCATTTACAACCAACTGGCATTTAATCAACCACTATTTTTTTCAGGACCAGAGGCTACAACACTGTGTTTTTTTTCTCTACCTCCCTGTTAAGCCAAGCAGTTCTATCCAAGCCATGAGGGATATCAAATTGTTCATGAAAAATCAGCGTGCAGTATTGTTTTCAAACATATTTATGATTTCACACCAATTTAGAAAGGATTTAATTCATTTTGTTGACTGACACATAATTTTACATTTACATATATAACATTGAAATCTCCTGGAAAAAAAGACTTAAAGGAATATAATCGCATTCTGATACAAATGATACAAATTCATCAGTGAGACTAGCCTTGTCTTCAAATTCTGATCTTGCCCTGAATGGAAGGTAAAGAATATGCATGACAGTCTCACCCACGTGAACAATGTCTACTTTCACCTGATGCCGCCCATGTCCTCACTCTTGCTCTTACCCTACCCTTCACCTAGAATTCCCTCCCTCCCTCCTTATTTCTGCCTCCTGAAATCAACAAGACTCAGCTAAATACCTTGTCTGTAATGCCTAATGTCTTGAGTTTTGGAAAAATACCTTTTAATCCAGAGAAATATTGCTCCCTTTCTGTATAAGCCCTGAACCCCTCCTCACCCTGACCCCAAAGCAGCTACATAACTGCAGCAAAACAAATCACATATCTTGTTTTAAACTAACCAGAATCAATTTCTGTCATCACTTGCAATTACCTAAATCCTGGCTTATTCCTTTGGAAGCTCTTCTTGTCTCCAGCTGCAAATTGTCACTTCTAAATACCTATAGCAATATGTTTATTCCAGTCTTAAAGTTCTTATTTTCAAATTAACACATGATAAAGTAGCTGCTCCTTCTGGCAGCTACCTGATTCATGTTTCTCTCCCTGAGACCAAGTGTTGTGGCTTCTTTGCACTTAGTAGGTATTTATCAAGCAAATGATGTTAACTAATATAAAATTGGTCAAAATATTAAAGAGAGAACTACAGAGGATCTTCTCTTCCCCTTAATAAGCTGTAATGACTGTGTAAATGCACATTTGGTAATATCAGTTGGTTACTATGAAAATCACCTATGCAAACCCCTACCTACCAATGTCACTTGATGGTAATGTTGCTGGGGAAAGGTACAAATTTCCACCAATTGATAAACTGTTCAGTGAATATTAGATTTTCAGTATCTGTGTAATTGAAGCCATGGCATAACCAATTTCATCTCATAAAGTATATTATGACAAGCCCTACTAATTTATTTAAAAGAAATTCATTAGCTTCAAAATGTCTTAAGAGCTCAGAAGACAAAAACGTTTGAAAATGTATAAAATCTTGGTGCTTCAGGTAAATCACTACTGTAAAAAAGCAGGTAAAGTAAATAGGATATTTACATATATACGGGCAACCTCAGTTCAGAGAAATGCACATTTTACATGTGCTGGTGGCTGTCATGGCTGTGCCACAGATGTTAGAAATTACAGGTTTTCAGTAACAAGCGTCAGCCGTCGCTGTAATTATTATTATTTTATCACACACAATCGCAGGGAGTATTTTAGGCTGACAAAAGCCTTCTAGGTCTTTGTTTATTCATTGTACCGTGTATTCTGCCCTCCACACCGGCTGGGTTAAAGTTCTCTTGCTCCTGATTTAAAACCTATTATTAGAGAAAGCAAAGTTTCACATCTTTAACACAAAGTAAGATTGGTGCTTGCATGATGAGAACACAAGTCTAGGAATGTAAATAAAAGAGCACAACTTAAGAAGCCTTATTTAGTGGGCTCTAGGCAACATTCCCAGAAAGGGATGGCACATTACCCTGCAGTGTCCAGGAGAAAGAAGTGAGGCAATGGGCAAATGCCAGGCTAAAGCAATTTATAACCTGAGGTGCAAGACTCACAGACCAAGGAGGTCAAGCTTTCTATCTAACAGCAGGCAAAGCAAAAGTTCCAGCTCCATCCCCAGACATTGCCCTCTGCTAGGGGAAGCTCACTGCCCTGAAAAGTCTCCCTTGACTAGGAGGGACCTTTTTCTCCTTTAACTCTTCAGTGAGCCTGTAGAAGTTCTAAGCACTGGTCAAGGCAGAAACTGCTGTGCCAAATAGCAGTCCACTGTGGACTGGATATTGGAGTGGGGCATTTTGAACTGTCTGCGTTATAAGCCACTATCACCAACAAACATTTTAAACTGTATCTTGCAAATATTACACATTCTTTTATCACCCAGTTATACCAAGGGCAGGGTAGGGAGATGATGGAGGTTTTATCTCTTAGCATCTTATTTAGGAAGAGAGATATTCCACCACCGCTTGTTGAGTAAAACAGTAAAGTTCTAACACCCTTGGTCCATGTTTTGCAAAAAATCTTCAAAAATTTCAATTAATTGTGTGAAGTCTCTGAGGAGCTGACACTGTGGGAAAAGAATGACATCATCCTAGAAGGCTGCAGAATACTAACCTCATAATGTGAAGTTGGATGTCATTATTTGGCTTGTAAAATCCCAAACTCATTAATAACAAGACAAGTTACAGTCCTTCTGTGATCTTTTGAAATGTGAAGCACATTTTCTACATGCTTTTCCATATAAATTAGGTATTTTTTCTAATAGAATTCAGAGTTTTAGTATTAAAGTTAATAAATCTTTTAAAAGATGAGATTTTATTTGTGTATCTAACAGAGCACTGAAGAATAAATCATCCATTTGTAAGCTGAAATGCCATAGTACATTTGCCAAAGCTTTAATATCATAGTTTCATTAAAGTATTATATTAAAATACAGTGTACATCATTATATTTCAAGGTTACATTTGCTATTTTGTTATTATTTTCTCCTTTTAAGAGCTTCCCATTTTAATACTATTAACATACCCAAAGTAGAAAGTTCTTTTTGAAACTCAGTTGCTACATGAGCGAAAGTTGAGCCTACTTAGAAATCACATACTTGCCCTTAAGTTGGAAAGGTTGGTTCTCAGGAAAATCACACTTTAACTCCATTAGTTTAAGAAAATAGAGGGGAAAAAAAAAGTCCAATTTGGGTCACTGGTCTGTCTTTTCAGTGCCAAATGGAAAGGCTATTCTATAAGGTCATACTGAATATTTAACCCAGTCAAATTTTCTCCTTTTATTTTCACAGTCCAGTAATCTCACCATTAATTTCCCCTGCAAATTAACCTGTTGACATTTCTCCAAATGATTCTATTCTAAAACTAGCAATTACTCTCCTTCTTTGTTTTGTAATTTAAAAATCTTTTAAAAGGCTTTGAAAGTAAAATTCACATATTACAAAAGTGTGCTTTTGGCTTCAGGAAAATATTCTGGCAAGTAGGAAATGCACCATTTCTAAAAAGCATCTAGAAAGAAAGGTATGGAGGGCAACGACACTTTCAAAAGCAAAAACTGAAATATAAAAACAATTCAAAGTAAAAATAGCATAAGCTTTAAACACACTGCAGGCAGCAATGAGAAGGAGTTTAGCTATATATTACTCAATTTATATAAAGAAAAACACCACAAATATCCAAAGTGCCTCAAGATATAAAATGTTTATGTTGGCAGTTTGATAAGATTCAAACTCTGTGGAGAGGAATCATAAAGCCCATTTGTTATATCAAGGTAAATCTGAAATAAGTGCTTAAATGTGCCCAGAGCACTAGGGATAAAAATCATATCCTTTTCCCTCTTCTGCAGTCAGTCAGAAGACAGGCACTGTGCATCATTTCCTCAGGTCTCCCTACATAGAGACAGTTAACATACACAGATATTCCTGCACAGAAGATGACAAACCCACATCATGGCTGACTTCTAGTCACCTAGTCTTAACTGTGTGTAGAAACAGAGAGATGAAAATACCACCATCTAGGAGTTCTCCTTGTGGTGCAGCAGAAACGAATCCGACTGGTATCCATGAGGACATGGGTTCAATCCCTGGCCTTGCTCTGTGGGTCACAGATCTGGTTTGCCATGAGCTATAGTGTAGGTCACAGACATGGTTCGGATCCCACATTCCTGTGGCTGTGGAGTAGGCCGGCAGCTGCAGTCTAGTTCAAGCTCTCGCCTGGGAACTTCCATATGCCATGGAGACAGCACTTAAAAAAAAAAAAAAACAAAACTGCCATCTAAGGAAGAGGGAAGAATCCCATTTAGAGAGCATAAAAAGGTATCACCAAGATCAAAATGTTCTTTTTTTTATCCTGAGGAAAAGTGTTTGAGAAAGTAAAACATATTTGGGGGTAACTGTGAATTCTTGGATTGCACTAAATTTTAAACATTATAGAAGTACTTTTAATTTACCTAGGTGTGAAAAAATACTATAGTTATGTATAAGAATGCCCTTACACGTAGGAAATATATACTGAAATAATCAGGGATAAGTTCTGGGTCAACAATAAGCAAGAAAGGAAAAATAATAAAGCAAATTTATCAAAATGTTAACTTAAGATTTGACAATTTTCATAATAGAAAATACCAGGAAATACCACATAAATAGAAAAATACAGCGGACTTTGTGGACCTGAATTCTTATGATATAATTTCTAGTTATAAGAACGGCTGATTATTTCTTTTAAATGAGTATATGAGGTAAACTCAGCACAAAGCATGCTTTCTGGCATACATCTTTCAAAGGATCCCTTTAGCTCTAAATTTGATACGCACCATTCAAGCCATCACTTTAGCCTCTTGGTGGTATGCCTGGTGAGGGCTGACTAGGAACAGCTCTCAACTCAGCGGAGCAGAACTGCAAAACCAATTTGTTATATCAAGGTAGATCTATAATGGCACAGAGGGACAGAACTGCTGAAGGGCTCAGAGGCTCAGGGGAGAACTGCTCCATTGCAGATTGAAGGACAAGCCACTGAAATCTTTGTAAAACTCTAAATGAGGAATGGAATACATATGTCTTGCTAGACAGGATGAAGTATTAAGGGGCCAAGTCAGAGGGAAGAGCACTAGTTCATTAAAATACTTTTTTTTAGCTTCAATATGCATATCACCCATTCATAAATGGTGCATATGAAAATCAGTATCTCAAAATGTTAAGCTGTAACCTCACCATTTACTAGCTTCAAGCATGAGCCAAAAAAAAAAAAGTATAAATGCTGTAAAAGTAGATATGAAAATGACAGGTATGCTGTACATAGTATAACTAAAATACAGATGGGAAAGGAGTAGGTATTTCATTTTATTCATGCATCTTTTAATTCAACAAAAGTTTGAGTTTTAAGCAGTGTGTGCACACACTTCTACTCCTCTGCTCTCTTCTCTTGCTAGACCTCCACCATCTTAATTTCCAGAAAATAGGGCCATTTTCTAATAACAAATTCTAAGAACTCTCGTCAAAACTTTTTTTCCAGGGAGCTTCCATCATGGTACAGTGGAAACAAATCCAACTAGGATCCATGAGGGTTCAATCCCTGGCCTCGCTTTTGGGTTAAGGATCCGGCATTGCTGTGAGCCATGGTGTAGGCCGCAGACACGGTTTGGATCTGGCCTTGCTGTGGCTGTGGTACAGGCCAGTGGCTACAGCTCCAAAGGGACCACTAGCGTGGGAATCTACATATGCCACGGCCATGGCCCTAAAAAGACAAAAAAAAAAAAAAAGAAAAAAGAAAAGAAAAAACTTTTTTTTCAGAACATATTGGACTTCAAATTACCTCTAGTTGCAAAATGTGGGAATTGCCCAGAACACATAGGAAATTAGCAAGCAAGTGCTAAATATTACAAGGTGTCAAGAGCTTACACACAGATAAGGTTATTCTATGAGAACTAGGACAAACATCTGGATTGGGAAGCTGTACACCAACATCTCATTTTCAGGTTTATTCCTTCAATTAGTTCTTCCTGTGTGCCCATAAGGGACGGAAGATTTTTGTGATAACAATCGCCAGCATAGCTGACTCCAGAAAAGATAATGAAAGATTTCACAATGTGAGAAGTATTGCTCATAAAACCTTGTGAAAACGTTTTGTTTTGAGAGGCTTAAATACCATGCTACTCACATCCACAATGCAGTGACAGCCTGAGGTTAATAACTGTCTAAGAGTTTGTAGACCACAGAGTCCCTTATCTTTTCTATATTCCATGATCCCAAGGAAGCCATATTTGCTGAAAACAGAGGGGAACCAAGTGGCAACAATGCATTTGACTACAAATGGAAAGGCAAACACTTGACCATAGGTGTAATTCTCAATTGCTCACAATCCCCAGGAAAGCAAGTCTCGTGTTGAGAAGGTTAGGTATCCTCACAACATGGTGGTTGGATCTAAGAGTGTCTCAAGGGAGCCAGGTAGAAGCATCATTGTTTATGACACAGCTTCAAAAGTTACAGAATAATATCCACTGTGTTCACAAGCTCCTGTAGATTCAAGGAAGAAATAAGGGCACACTTCAAAATGGGGGGGGGGGGATGGAGCAGTATTTAAGTCACATTGTTAAGAAGAATATGTAGGATAAAAGGTATTACTGTGGCCATTTTGAGAAAATACAACTTGCCACACTCACATAACAGTATTTTCAGAAATATAGTGCTGTGCCAGATTATCTATTTTCAATTTAACATCATTCCTGAGCCTACCTATATTCTCTACTGCATTACAGAAGAAAAGTCTAAAACTGTAATTGTCAGAATCCCGTTTCCCATAGCATCTGGCTTGGATTCTCCCTGAGATGTACTTGCAGGATGCCTGGAAAGAAAACAAATAGAAGGCATTACCTGGCAGCACCTGCTGGCCCTGGTCGAGCTCATCAGCCGTAGTGGCTTGTGAAAGCTATCCTGAGTAACATCCACCATGGCATCATGAGTGGAACCTCTTGCCCAATGGGGAATGGCTGTTACCGGTCGCTTAGACAAAATTTACAATCATATTAGATTTTTAAAAAAATGGGGTCTTGAATGAGATGTACTTAAATGTTTTGATTAACTTGGGGATATGATTGTTGAAGTTTCTCCATCAAGAAATGTCTTCTTTTGTTCCTCCTCAAGTTCTACAACCATTTTTACATAGGTCCTGGTCATCTTTAAGTTTATTCTGAAATATTGTCGATGTCTTCTTTTTGTAGATGATTAATGTCTTTTATGGTACATGATTAATTTTTGCCATTATACTTTTTAGTTTGTTATTCTTGCAAGTAAACTGTTAGAGATTAAACTCAGCAAAAGAAAGAAAGAGAGATCTTTCAGTTTGTTTCCCAACTTCCACCAAAAAACATAATATACCTAACTCCTCAACGTTGGAGAGTTGTATTTTCCAGGAATTAAAAAAAAAGTAAATACCAAATGAAAAAGAATGTATTTATATTCTGTGTGCAGAGGTAATGTTTGTATGTAACTAGTAAACCGTATGATTCACCTTGTAAAAGAAATTCAAAAAAGTTTAACTTGAAGTACTGAGCAAAATATTAGTACTTTCACACATGAACTTAGTTAATCTTAACATCATTTACTTAATTTATCTATTAAATCTCATCAAAAGGCATATACTCATTCATTCTGACCCCAAAACCTAACCTTTGTAACACAGGCAGACCTCATTTTATTGCAATTCACTTTACTGTACTTTACAGATACCGTATTTTTTAAAATTGGAGGTTCGGGAAAACCTTGCTTTAATCAAGTATACTGGTGCCATTTTTGTAACATTTGCTCACTTTGTGTCTTGTGTCACATTTCGGCCATACTTGAAATATCTCAAACTTTTTTTTTTGTCTTTTTGCATTTTCTAGGGCCACACCCACGGCATATGGAGGTTCCCAGGCTAGGGGTCTAATAGGAGCTGTAGCTGCCAACTGACACCACAGCCACAGCAACACAGAATCTGAGCCACATCTGCAACCTACACCACAGCTCACGGCAGCGCCGGATCCTTAACCCACTGAGCGAGGCCAGGGATCGAACCCGCAACCTCATGGTTCCTAGTCGAATTCTTTAACCATTGAGCCACAATGGGAACTCCTCAAACTTTTTTAGTATCAAATTTGTTATGGTGATCTGTGATCAGAGACCTTTGATGTCACTAATTCTAATTGTTTGGGGGCACTACAGACCATACCTATATAAGATGACAAAAATCTATAAGTGGTGCTTGTATTCTAATTGCTTCACCAACTGGCCATTCCTCCAGCTCTCTCTCTTCTCTTCAGGCCTTGCTATTCCCTCAGACACAGTAATACTGAAATTATGCCAATTTCAAACTGTACAATGGCCTCTAAGTGTTCAAGTTAAAGAGTTTCACATCTCTCACTTTAAATCAAAAGCTAGAAATGATTAAGTTTAATGAAGAAGGCATGTCTAAAGCCTAGAGAAGCCAAAAGCTAGGCCTCTTGCACCTAACAATTAACAAGTTGCAAATGCAAAGAGACAAAAATACCCATCTCCCAGTCTTTCTCCAAAAGAGGCCTATTTGCAGACTTCAAAATCTGTTGCCCAAGGGTCAGGCTTCTAATTCAGCATACTTCTAGGGGCTGATTACAATCCTTTCTGCAATCAGGGAGGAGAAGGCCAGCAAGCACCATCTCCACATTCTCATCCTGGTCTACTCCAAGTCACTGGTGTCTTCCTAGAATGAACTGATTCACACATCTGGTGCAACAACTTTTGCAGCTGCTGTCCAGGGGATATACCTCTTGATCACCCGGCTATGGTGGCCAGCAGAACTTATATTCAACATAGTTCCACAGGATTATATTGATAATATAAATATATCGATAAAATAAATGGTTCTTAACTGGCTTAGTCCCCCAAGGCTGAATACCGAGGGAGCAGACAGAAATACCCATTTTCCAGTCTTCCATCAAAATAGGTTTATTTGTAAGCTTCAAAAGCTGCTGCTTGAGGGTCTGGCTTGCAACTGGCCTGCATCTAAGTGCTGACTGATATCCTCTCCTTTAAAAAAGTGACAGGTCTTAGAACACCCTTAACTACTGGGAACTATTAAAACAAAACAAAACAAAAAAAAGCAGTTTAGACAATCAAAAGGTTTGAGAAACAACCAAGAGCTCAGACTGGGCTAAATAATAAGGTTCATCTCCTACACAAGATGATTCCATCAAGACAGAGAGATAGATGTTTTATCTAATGTCAGAAAGCAACAGTCAAAAACATGAAGAAACAGAGAACATATTCCAATCAAAAGCACAAGATAAAACTCCAGATACAGACCTTAAAGAAATGGAGATATGTGATTTACCCTAATAAAGAGTTCAAAATAATGGTCATAAATATGCCCACTAATGTCAGGAGAATAATGCATGAACAAAATGAGAATTTCAACAAAGAAGTAGAAAATACAAGAAAGTACCAAGCAGACCTCAGAGCTGAAGAATACCATGATTGAACTGAAAAATTCAATTGAGGGATTCAACAGCAGAATAGATGAAATGGAAAAAAATATCAGCTAACTCCAAGACACAGTGGAACTCATCCAATCAGAGAAGCAAAAGAAAAAAACAAAGAAAAAGAGTAAAGGCAGCTTAAGAGAATCATGGGATATCAGGCAGTATATCAATATTTGCACTTTTTAGATATTCCAGAAGAAGAGAGAGAAATGGGCAGAAAGGTTATTCAAAAAAGTCCTGGGGAAGAAAACAGACATCCAGATCTAGAAAGCCCAGAAAGTTACAAATAAGAACCCAAAGAGACCCACTCCAGTATATGTAATTAAATTATGAAAAGTTAAAGACAAGGAGAGAATCTTAAAAGCAGCAGGATTAAAAACTTGTTATATACAAGGGAACCCCCTTAAGACTACCAACAGATTTTGCAGCAGAAACTCTGAAGGATAGATGTAGTGGCATGATATATTTCAAAATACTCAAAGGAAAAACAAAACTGCCAACTGTGAAGACTTTAAAGAAGTATCTGCACTCCAATGTTCAGAGAGCATTATTCAAAATAGCCAAGATTCAGAAACAATCTAAGTGACCATCAGCTGATGAATGGATGAAGAAAATACGGTATACATATATAATGGAATATTATTCAGCCATAGGAAAGAAGGAAATCCTAACATTTTTAACAACATAGATGGACCTTTACAGCGGTACGTTAAGTGAAATAAACCAAAGAAGAAATCAAAACTCCATAGTGTCACTTAAATGTGAAATATAAAACAAATAATAATAATAAAATATAAGATCAAACACAAAAACAGAGTAAAAAAGTGTTTATCAGGGACTGGACTGGTGGTGGAAGAAATGAGGGAAAGGTGGTAAAAGTATACAAATATTCAGTTATAAAATCAATAAATTCTAAGGATCTAATGTAAAAATAAGTGACTATACTTGATAACATTGTCTCATATAACTGAAATTTGCTGAGTTTAGAATTTCATACAAAAAGATAAATATGTGAGGTGATGTATGTATTAATGAATTCAATAAAGGGAATCCTTTTACAATCTATATGTTTATCAAACCATGATATATGTACACTTATCTTACAATCCTATATGACAATTATACGTCAATAAAGCTGAAATTAAAAACACACAAATGGAAATTTTTAAACTGAAAATATAGTTGCTGCAATTTTTAAAGCTTCTAGAATAAACAAAGCAATTTTAGAATACAACAATGTTGGAAGATTTAGCCTACCTGATTTCAAGACTTATTCTAAAGCTACCATATAATCAAAACAGTTTGGAATTTGGGAAACTCTGTTCCATAGATCAATGGAATAGAATAGAGAGTCAAGAAACAGAACCATACACATATGCTCAACTGATTTATGAAAAAAGAATCAAGGCAGTTAGATTGAGAAAGGAAAATCTCTTGAAAAAAATGATCCTGCATAAACTGTATATCCCAATGGAAGGGTTGTGGGGTAGAAAACTTACCTCAAACAACACAAAAATTTTAATTTAAAATGGATAAAAGATCAAAATATAAAAGTATAAAACTTTTAAAAGAAAGCATAGGGAAAGTGTTGCTTTCTTGAAATACACAATGTTTTCTTAGAATACTGAAATCAGGAAACACAAAAAACAGCTGATAAACTGGACTTCATCAAAATCAAGACATTCTTTGAGACTGCATGAGTGGCACTTGGCTGAATTTTAAAGACATTATGCTAAGAGAAAGAAACCTGTCTCAAAGGTTACATACTGCATGATTCCACTTTGTACGACATTCTTGAACCTATAGTGATGGAAAACATCAGCAGTTGCCCAGGGTTAAGAGTGGGAGAAGGATTAACTTATAAAGTGACAGAATAATGGAGTATGGGGAATCATAGAACTGACATTTTTCCAGGTATAATGTTATTTTCTTGAATCAATATACACATTAAGTTTTAAAAATTAAAAATATACCCACCAGAAAATTGGGGGAAAAAATTCCCATATTCTGAAGTGAAATGGAATCTTAATTTTTATCTCTTTAATTTTAAAGTCTTTTCATATGTTGAATGGAAATGTACTGTGCTGTTATCTAAATTTGTTTAGAGGAAGTATGTGAGTATGTGTGTGTGTGTGTGTGTGTGTTTGTTTGTGTGTGTGTGTGTGTGTGTGTGTGTTGAAGTAGAATACAGGGATTTCTCTTATTAACTTCCTGTTTACATCCCTTGCTCATTTTTCCTACCTTTTAAAAATACTGCTTTGTATTGCTTCCATATAACACTTAAAATCTTTTAAAATTGATTAATTTAATTTGGCAGGATTGTAGAAGATATTAATGGGAGTAATTAGAGCTGAGATTAGAAACGTTCTGGTGTTTTTCTTTTTTTTCTCAAAGATCATAAATGGCCTTGAATGTCATGCTAAACAATTCATATATGTAGAAATCAGGAGCCTACCTGGTAAATGACCTGTATTCTAAAACTGTGACAACAGAACTGCTGACATGATTACTGTGCTAGGTCTGGGGGACTGAAATAAATTTAATGGTTAGGTCTAAGAAGTCTAAAAGGAATCATGCCTAGGGTAAAATATAGGCTTACCATTATTTTTAAAGGCTATGGATAGGCAACATAAGTGGAAAAATTGGAGTTCAATTGATGGCGTACCCTTGATTAGATTTCTGTCCCTGACTACCAAGAAATGTTTCTCTATTGGATATTGTCACTGGACCATAAATTCCAAGAATTGCTATTAATCCCATGGGTAATGTGAACATCAGTTAGACTCTTAACCAAATTAGAGCTCCCTTTGTTATTCTATTATCCCCTGTGCTTCATCCAAATGCTTATCTAGCATAGTGCCTAGAACTTTGAAGCACCATATTTTTTTTTTTGAGAAACAAAAGGAATAATACCACCTCCCTCTTTCATCAGTATTTCAACCACTACTTTTTATTATCTTCTAGATGAATTGGCTTGTTTTAAACTATTCCCTTTTTTTTTTAAATCTAGATGGGGTTTTATTACCCCCAAGAGCAGCTGAATTGTTCTATTTATTGATCTAGATTAGTTGTTCTTTATTACTATTCTGACTTTTCTATGAGCAGGAATGGGCCAGCAGACGATGGAAGAAGGAACATTGCAATTACTCATATCCATTTCATAATGAACACTGGGCTGCCAACTCTGACTACTAAGTGGATGGGACATTCATCAAAATCAAATTCTAAATAAAAATCAAATTAATTGCTGACAAGCAATATAGTCTTATCTAACCACTAACAAAATATATTTTTCAACTAAAAGAATAAAATACCACAAAACATGTTTTCTTTAAAATTCTGTATAATTATATGATTAAATATACATTCTCCCTGTACCCCATGTAAATTAAAACAACGGAATGTTTGGGGAATACTTTCAACCTAAATATTTACTCAGAAAGGGAATTACTTGCAGTTCGTATAAATAACTTGTTTAGGCATAATGTTTATTTCTAAGTAGTAAAGTAATGATATAAAACTCTTTGGAGCTGAATTCTGCAACCGTCTATAATGTTTGCCATTTTAGAGTATATTACTCTTTCCCTCCTGTAAACATTTTTAATGAAGAATTTAAATGCATGCAACCATATGTCTCTTTGCCAAGCAACAACTACTCAGAGGAAACAAAGTCCCCAGTGATCGGTTTGCTTATGAGCTAAGTAAAATAATATCCTAAGGAAGACACAAGCTAGAACACTTGATATATTATGTAGCATTTACCATATTTCATATAAATATAAACCCCAGACTATTTCTACAACTATGATATTCAAAAAAAAGAATAATTACATATTTTTATTAGAAAATTAACTTCAGAGATTAGACCCATGACAAGCACTAAGCTCACGGGATGACTCACTGAGGACAACCACATAAAGCATTAAAACTTGAAGGGAAGGCTTTAAGAGACCACCTCATCCAAGTTTCTGTTATCACAGAGAGCCCTAATAGTCCAACACTCTGCCAAGGGTACAGTTTTCTTCCAGATGAGATCAACACAGAGACCTTGCTTATAGAAGGCCCTTTGCTTCCCTCATGGTTTCTATCACAAAGCAGGACTGCTGTTGAAACTTATCACACATATTTTCTATTATTTAATTTTTGGTAGCCACAAAACAGCTCTAATTTGGACCTTCTTATTTTACAGATGAGCCAAATATCAATAGCAGGTTGCAGAAAATCTTCTGTTGGGTCAAGGATATTTGAGTAGCATGCTGCTTTTGTTGACAGTTTTCAGTTTAACAGTTATGATTCCTACCTAAAAGCCACTGATCTTCTTTACATGTTCATGTTTTTCTAAGTGGCATGGATATAATTTGATAGTATATACTAGAGTAAAATTTTGTCTTAAAAAACTTTATATTTGTATCTCAGATGTGTGTAATAAAGAAAAGCCTGAAAAATCTGCTTCTTTCCTGATATGGATGTACTACTTCATAATACTCATTTCTTACAAAAGATATAATTCTTTGGCCCTTGAAATTATACTTCCAGTGCTCTAGCGCAAACATGGCAAAACACTGATATGATAATGTTTCTCAAATATTATGTTTATATTACTGAAATGTATAGTTTATGTAAAATTATTGATCTTCCCAGAACTTGTCTCTATAGCCCTCTACTCCATAGTCCTCTAGCTACTGTCATTATAGAATTGACTAATGTTCTGATTTTCAAGTCAGAATCTTGAAATATAATGAATATGCATATAACAAGTGATCTCTTTTTAAACACAGTAATATTGAATTGCCTCTGTAATTTCTGTACTCAAATTTGTCTTTGACATTTTACACCTGAAAGTAAACTGGCACTGAAGAGCGTAAATCCTTTTAAACTGAGATTGGTAATAATCTGACTCCTTAGCATTTGAAAGATTGATTAAAAAGCAACTTGTAAACAGAACAAGACAATATCAGTAGAGATTGCCAGTAATTCAAATAGACTGCTAGGTTATCTGGAGAAATAAATGCCATAACTTACATCAATACGGAGGTTTAAAAGGAAGTTCACCATTAATGAATAAATGGTAAATTAAATACTAGTGACTACATAACAAAAAGCACACAATAAATAATAGAAATTTTCAGAAGTAGACATGGGTAGTTTTTTCTGGTTCATATCATTATCACCAAAAATTTTTCTTTTAGAATAAATGCTGTAATTTGTATAATGCACTATAATAATAAGAAAATGATGACATCTTTTTTGCTTCCTATTAGCATCACTGCATCGCTGTTTATTTTCAACTTTGACCAACAGTAAACTTTATTTTTCTAGCTAAGAATAATAATAATCAATCAGCCAAAAAGAATTTTAGGGCACACATTCTTTTCATTTGGATTAGAAAAATGAGGGATAAAAAAACTAAGCTTTGGAAGTTCTTACAATGTATGTGAAGGTAAAAACAAAACAGAAATACTCATGCACCAAGTTAAAACTGCGTTAAACACTATACAGCTACCACTGAATTGTATGATTCAGACTACAGGAATGTAGATCAGTGAGTAAGAAATATGAGGGAGTGGGAGGTAGCACTATGGGCTTGATTCAAAAGGAAAGAATTAAGTTGAAAATTGGAAATGGGAAGATTTTGAAGCAATGGTACTACCTAAGAATGGTACCATATGATATCACTAATAACTGGAATCTAACATACTGCACAAATGAACCTTTATGCAGAAAAGAAAATCAAGGACTTGGAGAACAGACTTGTGGTTGCCAAAAGGGTGGGGGAGGGAATGGGATGGTAGGGGGGTCTGGGGTTAATAGCTGTAGATTGTTGCCTCTGGGCTGGAAAAGCAAGAAGATACCACTGTA
>PVHT020000141.1:33016488-33061699 GCA_004024745.2 Catagonus wagneri | reverse complement strand
ACTTGGAGAACAGACTTGTGGTTGCCAAAAGGGTGGGGGAGGGAATGGGATGGTAGGGGGGTCTGGGGTTAATAGCTGTAGATTGTTGCCTCTGGGCTGGAAAAGCAAGAAGATACCACTGTATAGCACTGGGAACTATGTCTAACCACTTGTGATGTGTAACCCCGTCACCACGCTGTACAGCTGGGTATAATGTAAATAAATAAATAAATAAATAAATAAATAAATAAATAAATAAATAAATAATTTAAAAAAAAAGAATCGTAGGAAGGTAGGTAGGAAGGATACTGGGCAGAGGGACAGTAAATAGACACGATTTATAAGAAAAACACTTGTCTAAAATTAAACTTTTGCTAAAGATGATATACCAGGTAGATAGAAGTTGGATAAATACACAAATTACATATATCTATTAAGATAAATACATACAAATTCTAATAAAATTCAGTTAGTCGTACTCAACGACCATTTTAACTATATGAATTAAAAGTATTGCTGAAAGATAATGTGAAACAAAGACATCTATTCATGGTTAAGTTCTGTTACTCTAAATAGTGATTGCATTGAGATCCACTGGTATAATTTAAATTCTTTTAAGTCAAGCCCATGACAGTTAAGAATAAAAAAGAATACTGATTTATTAGTTTCAATTCCTATAGCTAAGACTGTAGATATGGATAATATAAATTTAATCACAATATATTTGTTTTTTCCTGCTATCTGTTTTTTTGTTGCTGTTGTTGTTTACAATGGAGAGTAGAACTACTTAGATGGACATTACATGGAATCAACTCAAAAAGAAGTTATTGAGTATTTTAAGTACATTGGGGTTCTTAGAATATGCCAATATGATAAGAAATGCAAAGAAAGCACTGAGATATTTCTCCTCCCTAAGGTCCAAGATTGCAGATATATGATTTTCAATAGGTGAGAAAAACATGGAAATGGATTTATAAGTTAATGTAGGACTCAAATAATGAGGAAGAGAATTTCAGGGAACAGGAAAGTCAGGAGTGGAGTAACAAGGTGGAAATGAATAGATGGTGTTAAAAGAGAAACGAGAGGCGATACTCAGGAGAGTGAGGGTTTCTGTGGTTGAGATACTTAGAGATGGCTAAAGATTACATAGCCTAACTAATAGGGAAGCAGATTTTGGGAGTTTTGGAAAATACATCAATTGAGAAGTAATATATAATGTAAAAATAAAGACTTTGATTCAACATTTGAACTCTGGTATGGGTAGTACTGGTATTGACATTAAAGGGGGATAAAAAGTAAGTAAAACCTATTTATTTCCTTTAATAACTTAATCTAGGAGTGACGAAGGGATTTTAGAAGATACAATTAAGTATAACCTAACGAGTTTGTTAAGTATCAATAAAAAGGTACAACAGGAGTTCCTGGTAATGAACACAACTAGTATCCATGAGGACACAGGTTCAGTTTCTAGCCTGGGTTAAGGATCTGGTGTTGCTGTGAGCTGCAAATATGGCTTGGATCCCATATTTGTGGTGTAGGCCAGCAGCTACAGCTCCAATTCAATCACTAGCCTGAGAACTTCCATACGCCACAGATGTGGCCCTTAAAAGACCTAAAAAAAATGAAAATTAAAAAAAAGGTACAATGAAGATTATGCTAGGCATTCCTAAGTCTTTTGGATGTGAAAAACTATATATTTTAATAAAAATGCAAACCGTTTGAAAGATTTTTCTGAACTCTCTAATCTCAAGTATGTTGTTTTCTACAGTGATTCTTTCTTCCCTCCAACATCCAAATCATCAACAATTCAAGTTGAACCCAATCAGACTTTTCCTGCTTTAAAATACTGTTCTATCCCAGTTGCCAATCTAATGAAGAGTTAGTTATGCTTGACTTCTAACCCTTTTAAGCCATTCCCTATTTAAAAAATTGTCTTATTATACTTCACCACTTTCTCTTTGGTGTTCCACAAGATTGTCTTGGCTATCCTTCTACTTCTGTCCTCCACTAGCGGATTAACTCCAACTTGGATTTCACTGCCCTCTATTCCCATGAGCTTCAGAGTCATATTTCCATCTGCCTACAACGTATTTCCAATCTAGGTGTCCCACAAAACCCTGACCTCAAGATACTCAAAAGTAAATTATTTCCTCTTCTCTTCCCCTCTTCTCCAACTTGGTTGATGGCACTAACATCCACTTTATTTCACACAGAAAAATATGGCATTCATTTCAGACTACTGCCCTGCCTCTCGCTGGTCGTATCCATAGCACAAACTTCTATTCATTGGGCTTTCTACTACCATCATTTCTTCATAGATTGTTGCAACTGGCTCTTTAGTCTCTCTCCATCTGGTCTCAATCCTTTCACCTACCCTTCATGCTATTATTGGTATTTTTTTTCTAAAACATATTTAAATCCATAACACTTCCTTATTTATAGTCAGAAGCTTCTCATTTTCCACAAAATAAAACCCAAAGTCCTTCACATAGTCTACAAGATTCATCAAGATTTGATCTCTACTTAATTCTGATGTTTCCTCTTACTTCACCTCAAATACAATGCTCTATTGACTACCTCCAGGGAGGGAGTGTGAGAGAGATGGGCAACTAAAGCAGGCATGCCTGCCTGAAAGGGGCCAGGCTACTACATCCAGCAAACCACTTCTATGAAGAAACCTGAATCTAGTATTGCCAAATTTTCTGGTTATCTGAAAAGTTATTGTGTGCAATATTCCAAATTTTAAATATATCTAATTTAAAAAATTCTAAGATAATCTGCAAATCAAAGTACACTTATATTATGGATCAAATTCTATTTATAGACTAAAATCTTGAGAGTTCTTAGCTAACACTTGTTCTGGTCTAAGAGCAAATTCCAGTGTCTAATAAAGTATCTGACACACAGTGGCTCTCAGAAAAGAATTTTTGCATATGTACAGAATAGGATACAATGTTACTAATACCTCATTTTAAAATGTAGATGAAAAAACAATTTTAAATATTTGGAGACTTTAAAAGTACTTAAAGTACTGGGAAATATATCTAGTCACTTGTGATAGAGCATGATGGAGGATAATGCAACAAAAAATGTATATATGTATGTATGACTGGGTCACTTTGCTGTACAGTAGAAAATTGACAGAACCTGCAAACCAACTATAATGGAAAAAGTAAAAATCATTTTAAAAAAGTAATAAAGGTATTGCTTTAACTTACTTTCACTCAGAGCACATTTTAAAAAAGATGTTTCCTAAGTTCTCTTCCTTTTCCTCCCCTCCCCAACAGATGTATTTCATACAATTAGCATAAAATTGAGGTTGACATGTTACATTTTTCCCCCTTACTTAACCTCCTTTGCCTCCACTTCCCAATTCCAAAACTTGAATGAACAGAAAATGAAATCAATAAAATCCCTTTCATTATAACTGACCTCTTATAAATTATATGTGACTCTATGAATGTGAACACATGGCAAGCTTCAAGGTTGCTAAATAGGCATGAAAAATATTTACATAAATGGTCTTGTGATTTGGTTATAAATCACATGAATTACTCAAACGAAAGGTGCTGTGTAAATATGAAATAATAATGAGGACAGAATATCCATTATTAACCATATAAAAAGAAAATGAAATATTCTGTGTATACTTAGCACATAAGCAAATTCTTTTACTAGAGACAATTAGACAGAAAATAAAATATGCTTATGTGCTGGAAATGGACAGCTGGATTTATGCCACTCTTGCAATATCTCCATCTCAGGCCATATGGTTCTTGCTCATTAATGCAATTTTTAAAGAAAATCTCACTTGAGAGTAAGTCTGAATTATGATAAATAAACAAAAACGTATCATATCATTGCCCTTCTTTTGCATATTAAGTGTTTTCATTGAATTTACATCAGCAGTGGATTTATCTCCAGCAGTAACTACAGATTCAATTTGACAAGTCCACATCCTCTTTAACTTAGCAGATCTTGTGATTAGCTTTCTCTTTACTAACCAAACATCATTTAGAACAATGTGGTTAATCCTAGTTGATGAAGGCAGCAAGAACACAGGCAGTATTTTTAGATATTCTGAGGAAATATTTAATTTAGGTCAGGTATCTGTATTGGTTCAGTCCACATGGTGATTAAATTAAAATCCCACTACCCCAAAAATTCTTTGAATTTAAGGTTTATAGATTTTGTTTTTCAATTCTGAGATAACAAATTTTCAAATAAATTACTCTACAGGGTTTGTTTAAAAAGTAACCAGCTCTTCTTTGAAAAGGTATTTAGTCAGAGGAAAATGGTCTCAAGAAGCCTTTCAGGGATTTTCCATCCTAGCTCAGCAGAATTGAATCTGACTAGGGACCGTGAGGTTGCAGGTTCAATCCCTGGCCTCGCTCAGTGGGTTAAGAATCTGGTGTTGCCATGAATTGTGGTGTACGTTGCAGACGTGGCTCGGATCCCACAGTGCTGTGGCTGTGGTAAAGGCCGGCAGCTGTGGCTCTGATTAGAACCCTAGCCTGGGAACCTCCACATGCTGTGGGTACGGCCCTAAAATGACAAAAGACAAAAAAAAAAAAGGAAAAGAAGAAGCCTTTCAGAAGTCATATAAAGAGAGGAACATCTCTGTGGATACTGCTGTGTGAAATTCAACACAGAGCATTTTCTCACTTCCAATAACATGCATCTTTCCCCTAGTGTACTGTAACAAGTGCATTTTAATTAAATAGATGGTAACAATGGTAATGATAAAACTGATAAACTGAAACTTTTAAAAGTATGTTTAATGATATTGAGTATTACAGAAGAGAAACATTCATGTTTAAGTTTATCCTAAAATTTGTGGGTTGCATAATTTCAACTTCTAGACAGATGTCAAAATGTACATTTTAAGGGCCAGAGACCACCATTCTCCTTATCTGCCAAATATCCACAAAACTGTATAAAGAAAACACCTCAACAACATAGGAAATAAATCTAGATATTATATATTCTGGAAGGCATTTTAACATTATTTAAGAATAATGTTAAATTGGAGTTCCCGTCGTGGCTCAGTGGTTAACGAATCCTACTAGGAACCATAAGGTTGCGGGTTCCATCCCTGGCCTTGCTCAGTGGGTTAAGGATCTGGCGTTGCCGTGAGCTGTGGTGTAGGTTGCAGAGGCAGCTCAGATCCTGTGTTGCTATAGTTGTGGCATAGGCCGGCAGCTATAGCTCCGATTAGACCCTTAGCCTGGGAACCTCCATATGCCGCGAGTGCAGCCCTAGATAAGGCAAAAAAGACAAAAAAAAAGAGAATTATGTTAATAATAACAATAACAAGCAAAATGACTAAACAAATAACAATATTCAGTCTAGGGAGTCACAAATAACAATATCAAAGGAACAATAATAAATGAAAATAATTAACAAATAAGTAACCGTATTTGGTTTGGAGTGGGAGGGTGTCTAGACTTTATCTTGGGCAGGATATTTAGTCAAAAGTCATAGAAGTGGCAATCAGTCAGAATCGGACTCAATGTTCTTATTAATGGTCACGACATATAACACAAATGTCAACTCTGGGTGAGGCTACCTTCTGAAAAATCCACTGCATGAATTAAAAGAGTTACATTGCTAAATGCATAATCCTTTACTCCAGTTAGGATTATGCATTTAGCAGAACACTACAAATTAGGAGTAAACAGTCTTAATTTCCATCGGGCTACAGCATCAACCAAACCAAGAGTAATAGAAGGAGGCAAGTTAAAGCAGTAGCTCAAGGTATTGTTCTCCCTAATTCCCAAAATTTAGGAAGAATTTCCCTGAATAATCTTCCTCAGATGGAGCAATCAACATAGGTCTAAAACCGCCCGCTGGCCTCAGTCCTCCTAAGCACTGGTTTTTCACTAAAATGGCCAGCAGTAACTTAGCACCCATGATCGTGGACTCAAGTGCCTAAAAAAATACTTCAGAGTAGCTTCCCATGAGATCATTCTCTAAGATCTAGTGAAATTATTACTAATAATAACTACTACTACTAGCGGGGAGAAAGGTACTAGCAATCATTTCAATAGTTTGACTCTCATGAGAAAATTCTATATTAAAATAGTTTCCTTAAGTATATTTATTATTTTGCTTTTTTAGAAGTGTAAGCTATATTTATGTTTGCTTTATTTTTCCCCTCTTCATTTGTTTACATGGGGTCTTTTAAAATGTGTCACAATTAGTGTAAAGCATTGAGCAAGTACCATAGCCTGCGTGCCAGCCTTTCTGAAACTGTAGAGTGTGAACAGATGCTGAGGGCTCTGTGAAGCGCTTTAGGATAAATTTTAGTTTGGGGTGGGAAAGGCTGTGGGAGATGGAGTCAACACAGCATACACAGTAAGATAAAGACGCAACCAGTACTTTATTCACATTTCAACCAGAAATGTCATGTCAGCAAAGCAGTATCCTTTATCTTATATTTCTCTTTATATTTTATTGTGTTTATAGTTTTTTATATCTTGAATCAGTCCCTTTACTTGAATTTTGTTTATATAAGAGTTATTAGCATTTGGAATTTTATCTATTTCATGTTTGAACCTGTTTAATTAACATTATGCTAAAAGCAAGTTAAATCAATAATAGAGTTCTATACATATTTGGAAGGAGGCTTCAAAGGCAGTACAAAAAATAAGCTTTTAGGTTTGGCCATATCAAATAATAGAATAACCTTTTTATGACTGTAAAAAATCAACTCAGACCCCAAGGGATTAATCATGGATCTCAATTAAGAAAAGTAACAGAAAATCTGTAAAGATTTCCCACCATTACTTACTTCTAATCCATTGGAATTCATTCAGCGATGTCCCAGGAAGCAATATTGTATTTACTCTGTAGATAATAAACCAGCCTACTAATTTTACCTTCTCAGATTCTGGTCATAACAAATGAGGCAAGCACTTCACCTTGATTCAGTGCATTAATAAGAATTGTGATTCTACTAAACACAACTTTCAGTCTCACATACCTGTCCAAAGGCAGGAATTGTGTTTAGTCTCCCAGAAAATGGCACAAAATATTATATTCCTTCTAGCCTTTGCACTGACCAGTTTGTCTTCGAAACATTTTCTTCTCTACACCTTATTTACTTGACATTAGCTGCTTTTCTTCCTTCTGACAGAAATGTGTCCTGCTATGTTCAAAACAGGCAGGCAAGTCAGTCTCCATCACTCTACAGTGTGTTAAACAATGCTTGTTGGATAAAACGTTCTCTTGGGCCAATGTTTCCCAAAGAACAAGAAGAAAGAACTTACCTTTGCTTCACTCATGTTTCCTCTTAACTATCTAGTTTAGCCCTACACAAGGAAACTTGTTGCCTAGTTCATTGATTTGGTGTAAACTAGATAAGCCTCCTTTGGACTTGAGGAGTACTGCCTGAGTAGGGCTTTATAATTTATTAAATCCACAACAGACTTTTGGGCACTGCTGTACTCTTAGCAGCAAAAGAAGTCTAGAAAGATCTTAGGATTTAGACTCGATTTCTCGCTGGCAAATATGTAATATAAGAATTGACTATGTCGGAGTTCCCTTCGTTGCGGAACCATGAGGTTGCGGGTTCGATCCCTGGCCTTGCTCAGTGGGTTAAGGATCCGGCGTTGCCGTGAGCTGTGGTGAAGGTTGCAGACGCGGCTCGGATCCCGCGCTGCTGTGGCTGTGGCGAAGGCCGGCAGCTACAGCTGTTAGACCACAAGCCTGGGAATCTCCATATGCCGCGGGTGCGGCTCTACATAACAGCAAAAAGACAAAAAAAAAAGAATTGACTATGTAACATAGTAAGATAATGTAGTTGCCAGTTATGAAACTAGTTTGGTTACATTACTGTTAAAATGTCATTGTTGCAGGCATGGCAGGGAAGGAGGACCTGGAGTCTGCAGGCTTAATTAATTTGGCTGAAAAAAATTTTTTTCTTTAATTTATATTTGAAAATCTTTACCGGGGGTACTGAAAGCTTATCATTTCCCAATGTCTTAGAGCAGGCCAGCTTCGCCCATTTGTTAACCTACTCAATACTTAAAGGTATGACTTTACTTTGAAATCCCTGGAGAGCCTTTAAAAATTCTCTGTTACAGTTTACGGGTCCTGCCAACATCTGAAATACTTTTCGTGCCTAACAACCCCTTTACTATTTCAGATTGGTATAATATTCAATGAGCAATAAGTCCTTAGGGGATTTTACTGGAAAGGTCAGCTGTAAGAGCTGATTATTGCTCATTATTATTAAGACTCCTTTGTTGCATACAATCCCTTCATACAGTTGGAGAACACCCCTCAAGGGATGCGTTTATCTCTGTGTACTTTTACAATAAAAGCAGTATTCATTTGCGGTCTTTGCCTTCTTTTAATTCCTTTCTAGTCAAAGAAAGCCTGTTTTTCTGGATAATGCTTATAAGTTATTACTTGAAGCTCTATCCCTTCTGAGGTGTATTAGATTTATCTTTACCTGCTACCTCTGAACTTGCAGATTGACTCTGCCCCAAATACACTTAACCTCCTGGCTTACATTTTTCTTCAGTGTGCCTCTCACTACTAGGCACCAATTCCTGCTCTAAAAAACAAACAAAAAAATCATTCAAAAAATGCTTTAAAAAATATATGATCGTGATCAATCTTTTTTTAAAATTACTTTTAAAAGTCCTATATTCTATTATGTAGCACCTCCTATCCCTTATTGAAAGTCCTGTCATCATTAAGCTATATGATTTTTTTTCTAACAGAATATTTTGTTCAGTTAAACCTGTAATAACATGATTATGAAAACCACTGACTTTGAACACCTGAATGATGAATCAGCAAAGTAGTCTCAAGAAGAAATAAGCATATTGCAACAGTCTAAACCCCAAGCTGTCTTTATCTTCCCAGCTGCAAGCTGAAGACATTCTTCAAATGAAAAACTACAATCTTGTGAGCTGGTCAGTGAACCGTATCCCTTTAGAATAGGAGTGTCTTCGGCTGTGAAAGTAGCTGACATGATACATAAAATCTAGTAAAAGCCTCTGAGGAAAAGAAGCCAGACCTATGAATAAGGAGGAGTGATTTCCACAATGGTAGAATCAGCCTTAAAATTGACTGGGCTTCCCCCACTTCCAGTTGGTATGCAGAAACCTGAAAAAACGGATGTTCACTCCCTCACAAGGATAAGGTAGAAACATCAAATCCTAACTTTAGTTGACCAAAGATTTGACAGGCAGGGCAAACAAGTTGGCTGAATTCCAAAGAGGGACCACCTTCTCCAAAAAGAAACAGAACATGTAATCTGCCACACGTGTGATATCCATGAAATCTAGGAGTCGTCACCACACTTAAGCGAGATCAGAAGAAATCAGCTACAATTTTCACAAGGTGTCTAATATCTATCTGGAACAGCTGAGCACTCCAAAAATTGTTGGTTTCCTGTTTTACTCACTAATAGGTGAGTAAGATCTAGGGGTTAATAAACTAAAGGTAAACTAGAGTGAAAAGCCAGGACTTGGAGATTTCATAGAGACGTACTAGAATTTTCATTTGAGGAGTTCCCGTTGTGGCGTAGTGGAAACGAATCCAGCTAGGAACCATGAGTTTAACGGTTTGATCTCAGGCCTCCATCAAAAGATTAAGGATCCGGCATTGCCATGAGCTGTGGTGTAGGTCACAGACGTGGCTCAGATCCCACATTGTTGTGGCTGTGGCGTAGGCAGGCTGCTGTAGTTCTAATTAGACCCGTAGCTTGGGAACCTCTACACGCCACAAGTGTGACTCTAAAAAGCTAAAAAAAAAAGAATAAAAAAAGGAATTTTCAGTTAATGCTGAGAGATCTCAACCATCAACAGTCAGGAGAGCTGCTTTCAGGAGATATATAAGGAGATGACTACCATCAGGAAACCTGGTATTCAGTAGAGTAGAACTACCACAAGAACTAGAAGCTACAACTCATGCTTTATTATTTTTTTTGATACCCCAGGGTCTAGCAAAGGATAGCGAACCTGGAGTGGCAAACAAGGTAGACAATTTCCTACATTCATGGAACCTACTCCATGAATAGAGGAGGTGGATAGTGAACATGTCAGCACAGGTATAAACATAAGAAAGATGAAGTCAAAGACATAGGAACATGAGAGACAGTGCCTGGTTGCTGGGCAACATGAGCCGGTACCATCAGAGAAGGCCTTTCTGAAGCCGTGATATTTGAGCCGTCAGAAGATGATGGATAGCACTACACTAAGCAGAAGTATTAAATGAAAACCCCTGAACCAAGGAAGTCCAAAGTCATTGGAACACAGAAGACCAACATTGTGGCTATAGATATAGGCAGAACCTCGATTCTATAGGGTCTTACGAACCACACGACATGTTCAAATATTACTTTGAGAATGGAATGGTTATTAGAGTATTTTAAGCAAAGATATCATATACCATATTTTAAATGAGTGAGCCAGAAGCCATAACAATACTACATAAAGATCCCTGAATCAGACACAAGATTGGGCTCACAACTGTGGTGATATTAAGCTTATATATGGGGTCCAATTAAATAGCAAAAGTGTTTGAAATTCTATTTTCTCTATTACTACTTCTAACACTTACTAAGTGTTTATTATGTTCTAGGAACTTTGTAGAGGATTTTTCCATGTATTATATCCAAAATTCACAATAGTCTTGATAGGAAACCAAGCCTTAAAAAATTTAATTGCCACATGTTCTTAGAGTGTATAAGCTTCTTACCATTGCTATAAACAACAAACTGAGTGGATTAACAATCTTCACTGTCTCACACCTCTGAAAGTCCTAAAATATCTACAGAGCTGCATTCCTCTTAGAAGCTTTAGGAAGAATCTGTTTCCTTACCTTTCCTAGCCTCTGGAGGCAGCCTACATTGCTTAGCTCATGTCTTCCTCTGACACAGTCCATGCCAATCTAATTTTTGTTCTCTGCTTCCACCCATGCATCTTCTCTTGGACTCTAATTTTTTTTGCCCTCCTCTTTTAAGAACTTTTGTGATTACACTGAATTAACTAAAATAATCCAGGAAAATCTCTCCATCTCAAGATAGTTATTTCAATCACATAAAAAGTCTCTTTTCCTGGAGTTCCCTTCGTGGCTCAGTGGTTAATGAATCCGACTAAGAACCATGAGGTTGCAGGTTCGATCCCTGGCCTTGCTCAGTGGGTTAAGGATCCGGTGTTGCCGTGAGCTGTGGTGTAGGTTGCAGATGCGGCTCGGATCCTGCATTGCTCTGGCTGTGGCGAAGGCCGGCAGCTACAGCTCCTGTTAGACCCCTAGCCTGGGAACCTCCATATGCCGCGAGTGCGGCTCTAGATAAAGGCAAAAAGACAAAAAAAAAAAAAAAAAAGGATCTTTTCCCATAGAATGTGATATTTTCACAAGATCTAAAGATCAAGCTGTGGAAATCTTTGAAGGGGTTATTATTTGGCCTACACACAGTCAGAATTTGGGTACCCATTTTTCAGGACAAGAAGAAAGTTAGTTCACTATAAGATGAAGGAATCTCTGAACAAAGCATAAGAAAATGTATTCCTCTTCGAGGAAAGACACTGAACTGAAAAGGATGATTTTGGGGTAGATGTAGACTAGAAAGGCAACTTAGCCAGATGCAACTACACCCTGCTTTTTGATTTTCCCACTCTGGCACAGTGTGTGTTAAGATTCTAACTACAGAGGTTCAGGTCACTACAGAGGCGCGAGTTTGAGCCCCAGTCTGGCTAGGTTAAAGGATCCAGTGTTGCCCCAGTGGCAGGTCAGATTCAGTTCTTGACCTGGGAACTTCCATATGCTATGGGTTAGACCATAAAAATAAAACAAAACCCTGCTTTTCAACTGTGCGTGTGTGTGTGTGTGTGTGTGTGTGTGTATGTGTGTGTGTGTGTATTTGTATGTAAGGTTATTAATATCTAGTGAAATTTTCTTTGGAGTATGGTTTGTGAAATGTAAAATTAATAGCCTAGATAATCTCTAAAGTTCCTTCTCCCTTTAAGCTATTACATGGATAGGTTTGTATAATGTGACTCCATATGTGCTGAAAAAATGTGCTGTACAATGATGTGAACTTTTAGGATATAACTCTTTCACTATAGGTTTACGATACAATGCCCAGGATATAACTATTTCACTATAGACTTAGGATATACCTCAATCATTCAAAGACTTATTCATATATATTTTGAATTTTCCAGGAAGAATATTCCTAAATAGCAAATTCCTTTGATAAGAGTACTTTCCAATTCTGAGCAGCTGCCTTTGGTTTTTACAACCAGTCTCAACAATAATTACCTTATAATTCAGGATCAGCCATAAAGAGATAATGGTACATTCACTGGCAAATGACCATACATATAAAATTCTGACTAGAAATGCTATACACTGCTTCAAAAATCTAAGAAATATATTGTACACAATACATGGAATTGTTTTGCAAAGTGTAACCATAAATTGTTCATCTATTCAAGAGAAAAATGTGAATTACCAAAATTATATACTGAACATAAATCAGTGTTTTTTTTTTTTTCATGCACTAAACAAGAGCATGTATTCATAGTTCACAGCCTCGGCATTGGCACATAGTAGTTGTGCTCCCATTCTCTGAACAACTCTGTAAGGGAGGCGTTATAATCTCTGTTTTCCACTCAGCAAACTAAGGTTCACAAAGCTAAGCTGCCCATTTGTTCTTGATTCTCTCACACCTCAAGCTGTACCTTCCTCCAAGGCTTTGTGCTTGGTGTATCTTCTGTTTGCAAGTCTTTATTGCTGACCTTGCCTTGGCTCACTTTTCACTCAAAACTCAGTTCAGTTACCTCCTCAGAGAAACCTCCACTGACTGCTCTTATCTGAGAGTGCCAACACTACTCTTTAGTGACTAGCTGTTCTTGGTACAGCTAGTCACTAACTGAGACTATGATTTTAATACCGCTGAACTACACGGACCACACTATCATGTATATTTTACGAGGACTGAAACCTCATCTGCGATGCTTTACTGCTATATTCTGTTTCTAGAACAATGCTTAACCCATAGTTATTCTCAATGAGTATTCTTTTAGTGAATTAAGTACATCTGCCACTTTGATTAAAAGAAGCAAAAAAACAAAAAGAAATTCTTCCCATAGAAAACATTTTCATTTCAATATACCTCACATCCACTAAGAAAGGAAAACTGTTACTTTTCTTTTTTTACTTTGTTTTTCCAATGACTGATAAAGATGATGCAGGCAGGATGACAATAAAACTGCTCAAGGAACTTTGGCAGACTCAGGTCTCATAACTGCAAACTGTATTTAAAACAGTAAGAAAAAAAAAAAATGGAGCCTCTCCAAATAACTGACAACACAATGCAATATCATGGAAAACAACTGCCAATTCAAATCACTAATCAATGCAAAAAATGACCTGACAAAAATGACCTTGTAAGAACTGCTCAAAGAACACATACACAAATCTATCGATAACATTTGTTAGGCCAGAATAAAATATGCCATATGTGTTTTCTGATGGAAAGATCATTTGAGTCCAATCATAGGAATGTATGTCAATAGCATTATGAAAATATTTCTGTTACTCTGCACCAGTACTTATTACTACTTCCAGTAATACAAATCTAAAATACAAGTTTTAGCTCCATAAATCGATTTTCCCAGGACATGAGAGTCTCTGAATTAACCATACGCCAACTTCTTTTTTCTATTTACTTTTTGACCCCTTCTTCATCCGCTTCTCCTAGTAGTACCATCCCACCCCTGTTACCACCAATCACCAATCTGTTTCATGTATCTAAGAGCTTATGTTTTATTTTTAAAATTTATTCGCTCATTCTTTTAGAGTCCCCATTTAAGAGATACCATATGCTATTTTTCTCCATCTGATTTATTTTGATTTAACATAATATTCTTAAGGTCCATCCATGTTATTACAAATGGCAAGATTTTATTCTTTTTACTGTTGAATAATATTCCATTGTGTGTGTGTGTGTGTGTGTGTGTGTGTGTGTATACATATATATATATCTCAGAATTTTTTATCCAGTCATCCACTAGTATACACTTCAGTTGTTTACATACCTTAGTTATTGTCAATAACGCTTCAATGAATATGAGGTTCATATATTATTTTGAGTTACTGCTTTCATTTCATCAGAAAAATACCCAGAAGTGGAATTGCCGGATCACATATTAATTCTATTTTTTTTTGTCAGGAACCTCCATGCTGTTTTCCATAGTGGCTGCACCAATTCACATTCCCACCAACAGTACATGAGGGTTCCCTTTTCTCCACATCCTTGCCTACACTTATTTCTTGTCCTTTTGATTAATAGCTATTCTCATCAGTATGAAGTGATATTGTAGTTTTGATTTGCACTTTCTTGATGACTAATGACGTTGGACATCTTTTAATGTATATGTTGCCTATTTATATATCTTCTTCAGAAAAACATCTATTCAGTCTGTCAGTCCATTTTTCAATCAAATTTTCTATTTGCTATTGAGCTATATGAGTTTTAATGCATTTTGGACATTAGCCCCTTATCAAATAGATGATTTACAAATATTTTCTCCTATTCAGTATGTTGCTTTTTCATTTTGCTGATGATTTCCTTTTCTGTGCAGAAGCTTTTTAGTTTGATGTCATCCCACTTGCATTTTTTTTTTGCTTTTGGTATCAGATTAAAAAAAAAAAAACACATCAACAAGACCTAGTCAAGTTTACTACCCATTGTTTCTTCTAGGACTTTCATGGTTTATGGTTTAAGGCTTACATTCAAGTCCTTAATAAATTTTGAGTTAATGTTTGTAGATGGTGTAAGATAGTGGTCCAGTTTTCCCAACATCGTTTATTGAAAAGATTGTCCTTTTTCCATTGTATATTCTTGGTGTCTTTGTAGCAAATTAGTTGACCATACATATCTGGATTTATTTCTGGGCTATTATGTTCCAGTTATCTATGTGTCTGTGTTTAAGCCAACAGCATACTGTTTTGATCACTATAGCTTTCTCATATTGTTTGAAATCAGGTGTTATGTCTGTAGTTCAGTTGTTTTTCTCAAGATTGCCTTGACAATTTGAGAATCCTTAAAAAATTTAGGATTATTTGCTTTCTGTGAAAAAACTGAATTTTGATAGGGATTGCAATAAATCTGTAGATTACTTTGAGTAGTATGAATATTTTAACAATATTGATGCTTTCAACACATGAGCACAGAAGAACCTTCCATTTATTTGTGTCTTCAATTTCTTTCATTACTGTCTTGTAGATTTTTTAATACACAGGTCTTTCATCTCCTTGGCTAAATTTATTCTCCTAGGTATTTTATTCATCTTGATGCAATGGTAAATGGGATTTTTTTCTTAATTTCTCTTTCTAATCATTTGCTAATAGCATATAGAAATGCAACAGATTTTATGTATTGATTTTGTATCTTGCAACTTTACTGAATTTATTTATCAGTTCTAAAAGTTTTGATGGAGTCTTTAAGGTTCTATAATAGCATGTCATCTGCAAATAGTGATAGTTTTACTGCCTCTTTTCCAATTTGGATGCCTTTTGTTTTTCTTGCTTTGCTCTGGTTAGGTTTTCCAGTACTATATTGAATAAAAGTGCTGAGAGTGGGTATCCCTGTCCTGTTCATGATCTTAGAAGAAAAGTTTTCAGCTTTTCATTACTATGATGCTAGCTGTGCGCTTTGCTCATCATATACATCCTGTATTATATTGAGGTACATTCCTTCTATATCTGCTGTGTTGAGAGCTTTATGATAAAAAACATTTTATGATAAAAACGAATGTTGAATTTTGTCAACTGTTTTGCATTCATGATCATATGATTTTGTTAATGTGGTAAAAGCTATTATTTTAAAAAATTCTTCTTACAAATAATCTTAATTAAACAGACTTTGAAATGGTTAGAAATAGCTTACTTAGAGACTATTAGCTAGAAGTAGGACCATTTTCCACAAGGTCAATTGCGAAATGGCTCTAGGAAATTTTGCAGCTCTTATTTACACTTGAACTAGGTAGTACAAAATCCTACCTGCCCAGTTTTCACCCTGTAGGTGAGTAAGCTAATCAATTTGACCCAAAGATACAGTTAAAATGATCTACGTATTTTTTCCTAGCCTCATATGTGGGTGAGCCTAAATTTCTTCCCACAGACTAGGGAACCAGCCATTCCCGATCACAATAGTTCTGATTTGAGCTCCTAATATACAGGAGAGTCAGTCACCAGACAGAACCAGAAGGCCTTTAGGGCACACCGACTACAACTTTTCCCTTTTGCGAATGTGGAAACCCGATGTCAGAGTTTTGCAACATGCTGAAGGCCACAGAGCCGTAGGGTCAGAGATGAGAATCCTCAAAGCCAACCCTCCTAGTTTACAGCACCCTCTGAATTTCTAGGGCCCTTCATAATCACATTTAACCTCTTTACCTCCTCTTGATTCCCTCCTTTAACTCTCTTTGGAAAAAAAAAAAGTCCTTAAAACCAATGGAACACTATTATTTCATTCCAAACTTATATTCACTTGTTAAATTCACTTTAACAAGGTGAATACATATCCAACTATGCTCCATATCCAACTATGTTCAATTCTTTTGCTTGATCAGTGCTAAATCACTGATGATCTTAAATTATTCCCTTACCAAACCACAGAACTATTAATCATGTCTTCTTGGCTTAAAGCTAAAATCAACTTATATTGCATTTATTTGTGTGAGTCTATTTTTCAAGGTTAGCTCAGGCACTTGCAATTTAAGCTCTGCCCTAGATAATATTTTAAATGGCCTACCCATAACCTTGGAAAACATATGCTTAAATGCTGATGGGGGCATTCTGACTAACAGGTGCAGCTGAAATAAATGCCTTTATGAACTAGATCCAACTACATCCTAGTAATGGACTTCCTGCATCTTAAGAGCTTCATTTGCCATTTCCATAATCATCATGTTGACAGTGTCACAGGAAATTAGTGTGTGCTTACCTTGCTATTTGTCCTTCATGGTTATTACATTATTGTTATACTAAACTAATGATTGAATTGACAGAACAAGACAGCAACTAAATTGCCTTCATAGAGGAACTTTTAATAATTTCACAAGACCTAAAACTAGTCAGTTTTTTACAATTAAAGAATCTCTGAGGAATAAAATTGGTTTATTCTTTTTTCCTCATAAAAAAATTGTTTGGTTAAGAGGGATTCATTGTGGGTGTGATGATACCCGAAGAGATCATAATCAGGATTGATTTGGACCAATATCACCTGACTGAAGATGTATAAAAGCTATCGTGACACTGACATCAATATATCACATTTTCTGAGCTACTTAAAAGAACTGCTTTGTGAACAAGTGTATAAAATTTTTATTGACATAACCCCATTGCTGAAATATAAATTTTGAATTATAATACATACTGTACTTAAAAATACTAATTTAGTAATCAAAATCAAAATAACAGAATTAGATAACAATCAGGAAACTTCAGTACTACATATAAATTATCTATTCCTCTTCTAGTCAGCAGCACATATAGGTAATTCTGCTTTGATTTGAAAAAAAAACAAAACAGCTCATGCACTGAAGCCAGATCAACTTGAATTCCAGTTGTAGCAACACTATGTATCAGCTTCATAATCTAGAACAATTCACTAGCATAAGTCAATCTCAGTTATATCACAAGTTATATGTAATAATATTTTCTACTTCTGAAGATTATTTTCAAGGTAAAACATCTTCAACATTAACAGCACCTAATAAGTGATCAGCAAAGTTTAGACCATGGTATTAATAAGATATTAATTTTATTAACTGAGGATATATTATGGTCACAATCACGGCATGCAAAAATTATCACTTAGTTCAAAATATGTAATAATTTGGGTCATACCTGTTTATAATATAAATGATTATTAAAATGGAGATATGCAAAAATATCCTATAAATAGATATTTAAGATTAAATGTCATGGGATTTGATAGGGATAACATTAAATCTGTAGATTGCTTTGGGTAGTATGGAAATTTTAACAATATTAATTCTTTTAATTCACGCATATGGGATACCTTTCCATTTCTTTGAATCATCTTCAATTTCCTTTATTAGTATGTTAAGCTTTCAGTATATGTCTTTCACCTCCTTGATTAGGTTTATTCCTAAGTATTTTATTTTGGGGGGGTACAATTTTAAGGTTTTTTTTAACATTCCCTTTCTGATATTTCCTTGTTAGTGTAAAGAAATTCAACTGATTTCTGTATGTTAATCTTGTATCCTGCTACCTGGATTAATTTATCTGTTCTAGAGTTTTTATGTGGAATATTTAGGGTTTTCAATACATAGTATCATGTTATCAGCTTATTATGACAATTTTACATCTTCCCTTCCAATTTAGATACATTTATTTCTTTTTCCTGTCTGATTGCTATGGATGGGACTTCAAATATGATGTTAAATAGAAGAGGTAAGAGCAGGCAACCTTGTCTTTTTCCAGATTTTAGTGGGAAGGCTTTCAGCTTTTCACCATTGAGTATTATATTGGCTATGGGTTTGTTATAAATAGATTTTACTATGTTGAGATATGTTCCCTCTATATCCACTTTGGTAAAATTTATATGGGCCACAAAAGACCCAGAATTGCCAAAGGAATCCTAAAGAAAAAGAACAAAGCAGGAGGAATAACCCTCTCAGACCTCAGACAATAATACAAAGCTACAGTAATCAAAACAGCAAAATGCTGGCATAAAAACAGACGTGCAGATCGATGGAACAGAAATGAGAGTCCACAGATAAATCTACACACCTACAGTCAATTAATTGTTGATGAAGGAGGCAATAATATACAATGGGAAAAAGTTTTCAGCAAGGAGTGCTGGGGGAGTTGGACAGCCACATGTAAATCAATGAAGTTAGAATACACCCTTATATTATACACAAAAATAAACTCAAAATGGCTTAATGTCTTAAAAATAAGACATGACACAATAAAATTCCTGGAAGAGATCATAGGCAAAACATTCTCCGATATAAATTGTATCAGTGTTTTCTTAGGTTAGTTTCCTAATGCAATAGAGATAATAACAAAAATAAACAAATGGCACCTAATCAAACCTATAGCCTTTTGTACAGTAAAGGAAACCATAAACAAAACAACATACAAAATGGTAGAAAATATTTGCAAATGATGCAACCGACAAGGGCTTTATTTCCAAAATATACAAACTGCTCATAGAACTCAGCAACAACATCAAAAATAAAAATAAAACAAGTAGCCCAATCAAAAATGGGCAGAATGGAGTTCCTGCTATGGCACAATGGAATCAGTGGCATCTTGGGAGTGCTGGGATGGAGGTTTGATCCCCAGCCAAGCACAGTGGGTTAAGGATCTGGTGGTGCTGCAGCTGTGGCTTAGGTCCCTGGCCTGGGAACTCCAGGGATCCAGCCAAAAAAGAGAAAATGTGGCAGCCAGAAAAGAAAAAAATGAAAAATGGGCAGAAGAACTAAACAGACATTTCTCCAAAGAAGAAATACATATCACTTATAGGCACATAAAAAGATGTTCAACATTGCTAATTATTAGATGCACATCAAATCAAAACTACAATAAAGTACCACCTCACACTAGTCAGAATGGCCATCATAAAAGTGTTTTCAAATAACACATGCTGGGTATGGACAGAGGGAACCCTCTTATACTGTTGGTGGGAAAGTAAGTTTGTGCAGCCACTGTGGAAAAAAAATATGAATGGTCCTTAGAAAAGTAATTATAGAGCTACCACATAATCCAACAATTCTAGTCCTGGGCATATGTCCAGAGAAAATTGATATTCAAAAAGATACAGTCACCTGATATCAATTGCAACATATTTACAATTGCCAAGATATGGAAGCAACCTAAATGGCCATCAAGCGAGGAATGGATGAAGAAGATGTGATACACACACACACACACACACACACACACACACACACAATGGAATATTACTCAGCCATAAAAAAGAATGAAATAATGCCATTTTCAGCAACATGCATGCAAACCAAGCAAAGTAAGTCAGAAAGACAAATACTATATGATATTAGAGTGGAATTGAAAATATAATACAAATAAATATATCTACGAAACAGAAACAGCATCACAGACACAGAGAACAAATTTGTGGTTGTCAAGGAGGAAGGGGTTAGGGGAGTAGTGGAGAGGGAGATTGTGGATAGCAGATATAAGCCATTATATAGCATGTATAAAAAACAAGGTCCCACTGTATAGCACAGGGAACTAGACTCAATGTCCTGTGATAGACCATAATGGAAAAAAACATTAAGAAAAAGAATGTATATATGTATAACTGAATTATTTTGCTATGCATCAGAAATTAATGCATTATAAATCAACTACACTTCAATAAAATAAAATATTTTAAAAGATTAAATGGTCTGAAATGTCGTAACTTACTTTCAGTAAAAGTTTTTCTTGCTAATTTTTTTTGAATCCCTAAAAAAATTATTATAATAATGGTTTAGCACAAGAATATTCCTAACAAATTTATTCACAAAATTCCAAAATGGAAACAACCCAAACAACCATCATCGCAGGAATGGATAAACAAATTATAACATATTCATATACTGGTATAGTACATAGCCATAAAAAAATGAATGTATTACTGTTATACATAAGTATGGATCTCCAAACCATTATGGGTGAAAGATGCCATGCACAAAAGGTACATAAAATATAATTCCATTCATACAAAGTTTGAACAAAGTAACATATGGTGGTATAAGTTAGAATAGCTCTACTTCTGCAGAGCAGAGATGGAGGAACCAACTGGGAAGGAGTGTGAAAGAATTATCTAGGGTAGTAGAAATGTTCTATATCTTGATATGGGTAGTGTTTTCTATGTTTATACATATGTAAAATTCATCAAACTTTACATTAATATTTGTACATTTTATAGTGTATAAATCATATCTCAAAACATAAGTATAAAAACATAATGACTGAGAATTGAAATCCAGACTGCCTACTCATAGTGTTTTTACTTTTTTTTTTGTCTTTTTAGGGCCATACCCATGGTATATGCAGGTTCCCAGGCTAGGGAATCAGAGCCATAGTTGCCAGCCTATGCCACAGCCACAGCAATGCGGGATCCGAACTTCATCTGCAGCCTACACCACAGCTCACGGCAACACCAGATCCTTAACTCACTAAGTGAGGTCAGGGATAGAACCTGTGTCCTCATGGATGCTAGTCACACTTCTTTCCACTGAGCCACTATGGGAACTCCGTTTTCACCTTTTAAATTTACCTGACCAGAATTTCCACTTTTGACTGAGATGGCGTAAAGATTAGATTTACCCTCTCTCCTGAAACAACTAAAAATCTACACAAAATATGGACACCATATAATATAGGACAGTTGTTTCCCCAAAGTCTGGAAACAAAAGAAGCAAGTTCTACAACTGTTCAGATTATTGTTTGGATAGTTTTTAGGCTGAACCACAGGGAAGGATAATGCAGGTAGAACTCAGTGGATTCTCTGAGTTGAGAAGCTAAAAATCTTGGAAGACCAAGGTTTCAGAACAAAGTACCAAAAAGGAGAAAACTCCACAAAATGTGAAGTTCAGATACCTGTAGAGTGGCTTCTTGGGTCTTCAGCTGATTATCGATCATAGCATGCATGTGAGAAAACTACACAAGCATGAGGTAATAATTACCTGAGAGTATTTGAAGGAATGACAATTATATTAAATGCAAATAATACAAAGACAAAGTAAAAGGCAACACTCTCAGACTGGTTTGAAAACAAAGTAATACCTAACATAGATTGGTTCAAATTAGAATGATGGAAAGAGTTATACCATATTAACATTAATCAAAGGTAAGTTTCAGAGTAAAGAATATTACCAGAGATAACGATTATTTCATAGTAACAAAAAGGAACGATTCATCAAGATGACAGAACAATCCTAATTTGTATGCACATAACAACAGAGCCTCAAAGTACATGAAGCAAAAACTGATTTCTCAAACTGAAATCCAGAAGACATGAAACATACTTATTCAGAGTGCTAAAGGCAAAGAAAAAGTCAAACAAGATAGAGTATCTATCAAAGCTATATTCTAAAAAGAAAAGGAAAAAGATGGTGCAGCAGAGTTAACAAAATATGAGAGAGGTTTTTGCCATATAACCTCAACTACAGGAAATACTAAAGTAAGTGCTTTAGCCTGAAGGAAACACTTGGAACCACTAGGAGGGATGGAAAGCACCAAAATTATACATGTGGTTAAAAATAAGGTACTATAGGAGTTCCTGCTGTGGCTCAGTGGTTAACGAATCCAACTAGGAACCCCGAGGTTGCGGGTTCGATCCCTGGCCTCGCTCACTGGGTTAAGGATCCAGCGTTGCAGTGAGCTGTGGTGTAGGTTGCAGACACGGCTTGGATCCCACGTTGCTGTGCTGTCGCTGTGGCGAAGGCTGGCAGCTACAGCTCCTGTTAGACCCCTAGCCCGAGAACCTCCATATGCCACTGGTGCGGCCCTAGATAAGGCAAAAAGACAAAAAAAAAAAGGTACTATAAATCTTTTACTTTTGTTAATTTCTTCAGAGATATATTTTAGAGCCAAATATAAAACATCATATTAATGAATTCATAATGTGAGTATATGAACATAGTATCATTAAAGAGGGGGGATTAATTATAGTATAGTGTTTCAAGTTTTCTCAAATTTAAGTATTTAACTCAACAGATTGGGATATTGTAATCCTTAGAGTAACCACTACAAAAGAAAGCAAAGAAACCGATTTAAAAAGAAACCAATTAAGGAATCAAAATGTAACTACACGATGAAAGCAAAAAAAGGCAGAAAAGGAGGAATAAAGAGAAAAAAAGGCATAAGACAAAGACCTCAAAACAAATGACAAAGCTAAATAAATATCAAAATTGTTTTAAATATAAATAGTGTGGCCCTAAAAAGACAAAAAAAAGTGTTCCGTTTCAGCCTTTTTGGCCCTTTCATCTTCTCTCATGGGAGACAGACTCTGCCTGCAATGGAGTAAGGAGATGGAGACGGTTGCTCAGAGACAAATAGTGTGTCATGTTTCCCGCACAATAGTCAACACCGTATCTCCCTTAAATCTTTCCTCTGCCTCTCAAAGTCCCCTTGCCTATACTGTGATGTACATATTTAGGAAAAACAAAGAGAAAAGAAAGAGGAAAATGATTACTCTGGTCCCAAGCCCAAAATGGAATATTATAATCTAATTTTTCTACTTACATTAGGGTTCTCTCTTTTACCTTTCTCAACTTGCTTGATATTTTGCAGCACTGGCCTGCCTTTTGACAATACTTTCTCCTACAATTATCTTCCACGCTGCCCCATGTAATGGTTAGTATTGTTATCTCTGAAGTCAGACTGCCAGGTTCAAATTGTGGCCTTACTACTTAACCCTTAGTTCTGTGATTCTGAGTACATTCTTAAACACTCTTTATTCCAGACTTCTCATATTAAAATATTATTGACATCATAGCATTATGAAGATTGACTTAATGCATTTGAACTGTAAATACTCAGTACACATTAGCTATCAGTATTACTATTACTATTACTTATCCTGATTAAAAGACATCAAATCCTGAGTAATTTTGTGACACTATGGGAAAGGCTATTGTTAGTACAACCGAGATCATTTTTTTGGTGCCATTTATTTGGCTAGTTGGCTAATAAACTATGACCCTTTTCTATTAAGTATCATTATCAGAATACTGCACTCTTTTTTCAGCTTCCAGTAAAGAGTTTCCAACATACTGGGGAGTAATGTCCTAGCCAGCAGCTGCAGTATTCTTAGCTAAGGAGTGTATTGTATGACTTCTTTATGGTGTTCTCTGAAAATTAACAAGGTGACTACATTAAAATGTTTATTACTGTGTTTATGCTTTGGCACTCTTATTAGACTTTTATTTAATTTTCAAGAGGGATAATGATTGGGAGAAAGGTTCCATATAAACAGATAATGTGAGTGGCAAAGGAAACTGATATGTATTTTAATAGAACGCAGATGTCCTGAACACTGTGGAAATGCTGCTTCTGACAGGATCATAAACTGTTAATGGGTCCAGAGATTTCTTGGATTACAAAATTTTGTAGTTGAATCCTATCTTTGTGGTTGTTATTGCTTATTTTGCAAAACATAAGCATTTTGCAGGTGTGGAAAGAAACCAAGACAAAGAGAAGTTCAGTAACTTACTCGAAGTCAGATCTCAAAACAAGTTCTTGGACCTCCTGACTCACAGTCCAATTTTCTTTCCACTATGCCAGTTTTCCTCTTGTTGATTTTCCTTCCCTGAATGATAGTTCCAAAGCCTGCCCGTGAATTTACTTTTCCGTGGCTCAAACAGACTTTCATTCAGAAGTGTTTCCATTAATCATTAAAATAGTTGATTGAGACTTAATCCAAATATTACTCTGTTTAAACTATTTTGCATTTACCTAAGTAATCCCCCTCCCTCTCAAAACTCAGAACTCTAAGTTACTTATAAGATTTATAATAGACTGTCTCCAAAATTTATAGTATAAAACTAAGGCATCAATAAGTAACCAAAGAAGTATGTGAGATTTCTAGCAACTATTATCTCCTTAAGGAGAACTGGAAATTTTATTTTTCAAAGAGCTTGATTTCAATTACTCTGATTTCAACTGAGAGAGTGGTTAGGATAGGTTACTTGTGTCACATCATCTGTTTAACTCCTTAAATACATTTTCTATATGGGCAATCCTGGGGCAAGTCATTCAGTCTGGAAAACCTTTGTTAGAGATTTTAGGAAACTATACCTCTTCATAGGATCCAGCTACTACAGACTGAAAATTTCTCAAGAATGTATAGAAGACGCCTACTTAGAAAACTAGTCTAATAAATTTAATTAAGTAATGAAGGTTGGGGGAAAGTAAGCAAACCAATATCACACTCAATGTTCTGACCTAAAAATTATTTATTCACGTATGAAGCACACTATGGTTCCAGGCCTAAAATCAAGGTCCAATATTACATGCTGCCTTGACATCTGGTGAAGCTGGGAGGGCCTCAAATGACTTACATGCAGCTGCTTCTCCCCACTCTGCTCCCAAGGATAAGTCCCCCCTCACCAAACAATCCTCCTTATCAGACAGACCTAGTGCAGTTCTTGCTTATCCCTGAGTAGTAGTTTCAGTTCTCTGACAGCCTGCAGAATTATTCAAACAAAAGAATCACATGCTCCTGTGGGAACCAGGGAGCACCCAAGCTACTGTTACAAAACCTGCCCTCGTGGGGCCCAGCACTCTGTGCATGTCCTTGTCCCCCAGGCTGAATGCACACTGACTAGTAAACTGCTGTGATCTCATCTGTCCAGTGTCAGGTGTCATGTATTCAGCTTTCCCCTTAACCCCAGGCTGGAATCCCTCCTCCAGTGGGATGAATAGGAGGTAACTGAAATACACACATGAATGATCCTGCTTTGTGAACTCAGCTGAAAGAGGAGACCCCAGTGGGCTGATCTTGTTCCATACTGCCTGCATTACTTGGCTCAGGCAATGCCTTTAAGTGTGAAACCATTAAAATTACAAAACAAACCTTTTATAAATCTCATTCTTTTTCCATGGGTGGCCAGATATTTTCCATTTCAGACAATAAAGTGAATCAAGGAAATGACTGAAATGCTGAATGAAATTACATAAAAGAAAGTGACAAGGTGTTAAACATTCTACTGGATGTGCTTCATTATCATCTAAAAAAGGACAGATTATCATATTAATTTAATGCAAGAGAAAGAATAGTAAATGATTTCACATGGATTTTTAATACTATGATTATACCATAATGGTAAAATAATTTTTACAAACACTTAAGGGAGATTTACAGGTTAAGGTGGTAGACTTAAAACAGATTTATATTCCTTACCTTCTGAGAACTCATTGAAATGATAGTAAAGGCATAAATAGAATAAACTAACAATAGCAAAAAACACCGAGAAATGGGGCCATGAGATCAAAAGTTATTTTCATGACTATCTAAAGTGATGACTGCATACTGATCACCAAGGCGGAGCAGAAGTTACAGTCTGGAAAATAAGCCCTGGTGTGGAAAGTGACTCAGAGAAGGTGGAAACTTAAAAACCTACAAGTTTGGGGGCAGGAGGGAGTCACAAGTGAGCAGAAATGAGAACAAAAAAATGGAGGGATTATTTATGGGTTTTCAAAAAGGATATTATGACCCCATACCCACTTTCAACTTAGCATTATATAACTGACAACCAAACAAAATAATTATATTTCTATATGGTAGTGTCAATGGCTTTTGAATTAACCCTTTCTGGGATGTGGCATGTAATTTCAATCTAAAGTTTTTAAATCTCAAATAAGTTTTATCATTTTTTAGATACTGTACCCACTTGTAGTTGCTTAACGTCTTGTAATACTATCACTGAATATCGGCAAATTTTCACAGTGTGACTTCCACCCTCCAAGGTAGAAGCCAAAATACTCAGAGGGGGAACTGATTTTCTGGAAGTTACAGTATTAGAGATGTTACATTCTCAGGGCCTGGTAGGTCAGAGAATCTTTTATTTCCAGTCTTAAGTAACGGTGCTGGTGGCATTTGTACTACAGAAGTCCCTTTATGTTTAAGCATCATTCTAAGCTGTTGAACTCCATAAAAATTGTCATGAGTGGCAAAGGTGCCAATGATTAATGCAGCCCCATTTTTGCTGGAGAAGTCCCCAAGTTTATCCTGGGCACTACGTTTATCCCCATAGCTTCATAGGTTAGACCTCCAACCATATTGCATAGATTACATCACATATTTTAATAAATTCTCTTACTTCAACTAGCCAGAGTGCATTCTGTTGTTTGGAAGAAGAAGCTTAAACAATAATGCTTCCATGTATTTTCTCCTTATTAAAATTTTACTGTTGGAATTTATGGTCTTCTAGATCATTCATGTTTTTTATCAGCAGACTCACCATTTTACCTCCTTGTACTCCTGAACTTTAAAATTTTATATTTCTTCAAATATTCCAGAAAATGGACTTTGTTGTCATTTTTACCTTTCTATTCCTCTACTTTCATTTAAAACTTTGAAATCATGCCTTGTTTTCATCCAAAAGGCCTTTAATCATAGCATCTTTAAAGTACACAATACACTTAAATTAGTATGTTTCTTTAAGGGGGTGGCCAAAATGGCAGAGTAGGGAGACCCTGAGCTCACCTCCTCCCACACCCAAAATTACAACTAGTTACAGAGTATTATTGATGAGAAGTACTGGTGGAAAAAATCATCTACAACTACAGACATAAAGAAGGAAATACAAAACGGGTGGGAAGGGCAGAAACACAGTAAAGGCCCATATACCCCAGTGGACAACTCACAATCAGGAGGAAAATGACACTTGCAAAGGTTCTCTTCAAGGAGCAAGGGGTCTGAGCCCCACATTAGGCTCCCCAGCCTGAAAGTCCTGTACCCAGAAGATGAGCCCCTAGAATGCTTGGCTTTGAAGGCCAGTAAGGCTTACTTTCAGGGGAGCCAGAGAGTTGTAGGAAATAGACACTATACACTAAAAGGCTATACATGAAATTTCACATGCTCTGAGACCCAGGACGAAAGCAGTAATTTTATTTTATTTTTTTTTTTTGTCTTTTTGCTTTTATCTAGAGCCGCACCTGCGGCATATGGAGGTTCCCAGGCTACGAGTCTAACAGGAGCTGTAGCTGCCGGCCTTCGCCACAGCCACAGCAACGCGGGATCCGAGCTGCGTCTGCAACCTACACCACAGCTCACGGCAACGCCGGATCCTTAACCCACTGAGCAAGGCCAGGGATCGAACCCGCAACCTCATGGTTCTTAGTTGGATTCATTAACCACTGAGCCACGAAGGGAACTCCGAAAGCAGTAATTTTAAAGGAGCCTGGGTCAGACCCACCTACTGATTTTAGAGAGACTTCCAAAGACGCGGGAGGCAACCAGAGCTCACCCTGGGGACACAGACACTAGTGGTAGACATTTTGGGGAGCTCATTATAAAATGAGGACATTGGTACTGGCGAGAGCCGCTTTGGAATACTTTCTCTAACATATCTGTTCCAGGACCCAGCCCTGCATATCAGCAGTCCAGTGTAAGCTTTGGGACATCCTGAACCCCACAGCCAGCTGTCAGAAAATCAACCTGACAGAGTTCCCACCGTGTCTCAGCAGGTTAAGAACCCAACATAGTCTCCTTGAGGATGTGGGCTCAATCCCTGGCATCATTCAGTAGGTTAAGAATCCTGCATTGCCACAAGCTGCAGTGTAGGTCACAGATGTGGCTGAGATTCAGCATTGCTATGGCACTACAAGAAAACTATAGACCAATCTCTCTTATAAACAAAGATGGAAAAATTCAAGAAAACACTAGCAAATAGAATTTAACACAATGCAAGGAATTATACACTATTAACAGATGGAATTTATTATAGTTATGCAAGACTCTCAGCAAGCATTCAACCTATCACATAAACAGGCTGAAAGATAAAAGATCATATGATTGTATAAATTAACAGAGGAAAAACATTTGACAAAATTCAACACTTATACATATTAAAAACTCTTAGCAAGCTAGCAATAGAGAAGAACTACTTCAACTCAATAAAGTTCATATACAAAAGCTACAACCAAAATCATACTTAATTGTGAAAAATCAGTTGCTTCCCCTAAGATCAAGAGCAAAGAAAAGATGTCCCTTCTTAGCATTCTTATTCAACATCTGGCTGGAAGCCCTAGCTAGCAGCAATAAGAAAATAGAAAAAATGCATGCACTGGAAAGAAAATTGTCTTTGTTTGCAAGTGACTTGGATGTCTTTATAGAAAATCTCATAGAATTAACAAAAAAAAGCTTGGAATAAGTGATTATAGCAAAGCTGTAGGATGCAGGGTTAATATGGAAAAATCCATTGCTTTCTTATATACAAGCAGTGAACAGTGGGAATATCAAATTTTTTAAAATATCATTTATAATCACTAAAAACTTAAATAGGTATAAATGTTACAAAAATCTACGGAATCTATTTGAAGAAAATTATAAAATTCTGATGAAACAAATCAAAGATATAAATATATGGTGAGATAGTCTGTGTATATCTGTTGAAAGACTCAGTATTAAGATGTTAATCACTTCTTTCCAACCTGATCTATGGATTCAGTGCAATTCCAATCAAAATTATAGCATGCTATACTGTGGATATTGAAAAACTGATTCCAAAAATTACATGAGAAGACAAAATCCCACAATAGCCAACACAATAATGACACAGAATAAAATGGAAGGACTAACTTCAAGACTTATTATATAGCTACAGTCATCAAAACTAGTGGTATTGGTGAAAGAGTAGGCATATAGATCAATGCAAAAGAACACAGATACCAGAAATAGACTCAAATAAATAGAGTCAGCTGAACTCTGATGAAGTGACAAGGGTAATTCAAAGGAGAAAGGGTAATCTATTTAATAAACAATGCTTAAAACAGCTGGATATCCATTTGTAAAAAAATGAATCCAGATATAGGTCTTTCATAAAAATTAAAATGGATGATAAATTTAAAACATAAAACAATACTATGAAACTTTTACAAGATGACATAGAATAATTTCGAGGCTTGGGTTTTATGATGAGCATTTAGATAACACCAAAAACACATTCATGAAAAATAAAATTAGTAAATTAGACTTTATTAAAATGAAAGCCTTCTGCTCTGCAAAATACATTTGTTAAGAGAATCAAAAGACAGTCCACAGATTGGGAGAAAATATTTGTAATATGTCTTTTCCGTATAACAAATTATAAAATATATATATGTATACGATAAAAGGCATACATCCAAAATATACAAAATATTGTTGAAACTCAAGAACAAGAATAGAAACAACCCAATTAAAAATTGAGCAGAAGATCTGAGCAGATATATTACCAAAGAAGTTATGCAGGGTGGCAAAAAAAAAAAAAAAAGCATATGAAAGATATTCACCAATATTTGCTATTAGGGAATTACAAGTTAATATAACAATGAAATACACACCTATGCATGTTTATTGGCTAAAATCTGAGTCCTAACAATACCAAATGTTGGTCAAGATGTGGAGAAATTCACATTCAATGTTGGTAGAAACACAAAATTTTATAGCCCTTTAGAAGACAGTGGGATAGTCTATTATACAGCTAGATGATTTGAAAATTCATGCAACTTGAATGTGAATATTTATAGCAGCTTTATTCACAACAGCCAAAAATTGGAAGCAACCAAAATGTCTTTCAATAGGTCAATGACATACTAAGCATGCAGTGGAGTATTATTGAGAAATAAAGAAAAATGAGCTATCAAGCCATGAAAAGTCATGGAAGAATTGTAAATACATACTGCTACATGTGAAAATGCTAAATACTCTGTGATCCCAACTATATCACATTCTGAAAAAGGCAAAACTATGGGAATGATATACCCAAGGTGAAGGAAATGAAAAGTATTGATTAGGTAAAGCATGGGGATGATTTAAGGCAGTTTACTTAGCAAGATACTGTAATTGTGCACACATGACACTATATATTTGTGAAATTCATTAAAAAGAACCAGAGTTCCTAGAAGAATGGCTAATTCTAGGACTGGGGTAGAAAAATATGTAATTAGAAACTAGAGTACCTTTTAGTGCCAAAAAAATAAGGATGTGCTAAAATCAACAATAACGCTGGTGTATCAAAGGAGACAGGGTCAACTGAAAGGGCTTTCAATGGTCAAGGCAAGAACTATTTGAACATCAAAATTGGTTAGAACCTTACTTTTAAAAATAAAAACTCAAAAAATAAAAAACTGATCAGTCTATATTGATATAAGCAAATTAACAGGGAGAATGAAAAAGTCTCCCATGGAAAAGAATTCCAAATAATTTATGTAAATACTCTACTTTCAGGCAGATAGAGCACAATTCCTCATTCCTTAATGTGGGCTGTGCATAGTGACTTCCTTCCATCCAGTATCAAAAGGGGAAGGAAGTTACTCTTAACAGTAGAGAAATATGACAAACAGTACTTCGGCCAGATGATCAAGGTCAACATCAACAGTGTTATGTCACATGGACAATATGTATCTTTGATGTGATATGATGAAAACAGTACTTGTTCTTTGTGGTCTTCCTCTCAAAACCCATAACTCCAGTCAATCAAAAGTAGCACATCAGGCAATTTCCAAGTGAGGGACATTCTACAAAATATCTGACAAGTACTCTTCAAAACTGTCGAGGTCATCAAAAACAAGAAAAATCTGAGAAAATGGCATCTCTAAATAGGAGTATAAAGAAACAGAGTGATTACATGTAAATATGGTGTCTTGGGTGGATCCTAGAATACAAAGAGGTCATTAAGTGAAAACTAAGGAAAATCAAATAAAGTATGAGCCTTAGTTAATAATAATACATTATCATTGCTTTGTTAATTATAACTAGAACTATAGTTATATAAAATGTTAATAGGGGAAACTGAGTAAGTGGTATATGGGAACTCTCTGGACCACCTTCACAAATCATCCATTAAGCCTAAAATTATTCTAAAAAATAAAAGTATATTGAAAGTGAAAAGAAAAAAGACATTAATCCATGAATTTCTAAGTCTATACAGAACAACTTATAAGGGACCATCTTAAATCAAGAAAAACACATTACATCAGCAAAAAAGAAACTCAAAATGCAGCTTTTCCCTCTTATTTCTTATAATACCTGTAAAGCTTTGTGAGATTATTAGAAATGACTGCCAAATCTTCCTAAGACATTTGTTCCTATAAAATTCAATTAAGTTTTCATCCATAATAAAGTAATTTTGCTAGCCAAAGTGATAAATTTGAGGTAACTATTACCAGTCTGCAAATGGCTCTTAATTATTCTTGGAGATAGATTATTCATATTGGAGATATGTAGTATTAACTCTGAAAGTCAGTTTGCAGGAAAACCAAGAAGAGTGAAAGTGTCCTCATGCCAACTTCATCTCTAAATTTCTAAGGTTAATTTTCAATTAACAGGGTCTCTGAAGTAAATATATATATGATTATTTTTTGTTAGTTTGGGCCTTATGTAGACATTGTTTACTGTAGGTACTAATTAAAATAGACACTCAAGGAATGGTGTGGAGAGGGAACAAGTCACAGAAGAGAATTATCAAGTATATCAGTTAGTGCTCAACATTGATGACAAAAGACATTGCTGCTATAGTAAAGCAAAGGGATTTATTACCAAAAAAGAGGTTATTTACAAAATTGCTAGATGGTTAAGTGCTCTGGGCTGGGCCTCTAGGAGCAATTCCCAGATCATAACTGCATAACTGGCTCAAAGGAAACTGTTACCCAAACTACAGACAGGAAGCTGGGAATCAGGAAGACAGTGCCTTAGCTCTTAAGTGCTGGCTCCTACATGAGGCCCAGGACCAAGAAGATGCATGAACCCTCCAGGCCCTCCCTCTCCGACTTCACTCTGCTCTGCATTCAAGTCTCTCATGAGTGCATTTGATTGACTGAACTTAAATTACATCTGGAGCTTCTGCTTGAAAGGAAGTCTGAGAAACGAACTTTTAAGCTTTCCAGTCTGCCGTACAGAAAACACATTAAGGAAGGTGGGATAAATGTCCAGTCAGTCGATCTAGTTTATCTACCATGTGTGACATTAGATGACCGTAATGTAAGAAATGCATTTGAGGGGCTATTATCAACTGGCCTCTTACTAGAGACATATTTTTTCCTCTAGAGTTTAACAATGATCTATTCATATAGACCTTATGGCCAACATGTCACTCAGAAACCCAAATGAACCAAGAGTGCAACATTTCTCTAGTTATTACAACATCATAGATCATTTTCATTTGCTCTCCTAAAACATTCATCCTGCAAAGTCTGTATCCAAAATCCCTTTTCAAAAATTCTTAGTTTCATATAATCCTTTAGGATTTCTTGAAATGTGCACACATTCACATACATACATACAGGTTCTCACAAACACTCTGTTCAGCTTTAAATATGAGAAGGGCCCCTGTGGATATGTACAGACCTGTTCATTATCAAGATGACTTTGTCTAAGCTTACAACTCTCCCAGTTGTTCTTCCAAATTAAAATATTTGTATTCCAGAATAAAATATGAGTTTAGCACTGGTTATTTAATATTATAACTACTTTTAACAATTTAATTGACATATAATTTACAATGTTCCATTAGTTTCAGATGAACAGCAAAGTGATTTAATTATACTTATTGTACATACATATGTGTGTATGTGTATATATATATATATATATATATATGTACCTTTCAGATTCTTTTCCATTACCAATTATAAGATATTCAATACATAATAAGATATTGATATTATAAGATATTGAATATTGTATTGCTATACAATAGGTCCTTGTTGTTTATCTATTTTATACATAGTAGTGTTATATGTCAATCACAAACTCATAATTTCCCTCTCTCCCATCACTACTCGCTCTCCCTCTGGTAACCATAAATTTGTTTTCTATGTCCGTGAGTATATTTGGTTTGTAAATAAATTCATTTTATCATTTTTTTAGATTCTACATATAAGTGACATGATACAATATATGCACATTTTCTGACTTCACTTAAATATGATAATCTCTAGGTTCATCCATGTGGCTGTTAATGGCATTATTTCATTCTTTGTTATGGCTGAGCAATACCCTACCATGTATATATACCGTATCTTCTTCATCCATTCCCCTGTCAATGGGCACTTAGGTTGCTTCTATGTCTTGGCTATTGTAAATTGTGCTGCTATGAACACTGGGGCATATTTATTCTTTTGAATTAGAGTTTTCTCTGGATATATGCTCAGGAATGGGAGTGATAAAATCTTAACTACATAAGTTTAAAAAAATATGGCCATAAACTCATTACATCCCATTTGTTTTAGTTTTTAAATATGGATAGCAGAAGATATATATTGAAATATAGTCATATTTGTGGCTCCTTTGATTTTTCCACTGAGCAGTGATAGTCAATTTTATATAATTATTAAAGTTTCTGTATGATTCTCAAGCTAGCATACAAGGAAAGAAGTTGTAAGAGAGGGAGTATAACACTTATCAAGTGCATAATGTGTACAGGACTTGGTCTTACTCCTTTTATATATGATCAGTCCTCACAATAATTTTCTAAGAATGATGTTATTATTTCTTTCATTTTACTGTAAGAATTCTAAAGCTTCGATTGTTTAGTTAATTTGGCTTTTTTACAGGGCTAGTTAAAAGTAAAGTCAGAAGCCAAAGCATGTATTATCTGCTCCTTGCAAGGTAATTTTTTCTTAATTTAACTTTATTGGAGTATAATTGACTTACAATGTTATATTAGTTTCAAGTGTACGGCAAAGTAAGTCAGTTATACATATAAATATATCCATGCTTTTTTCCCCATAGAGGTTATTACAAACTATTGAATAGATTTTCCTGTGCTATATAACAGATTCTCATTAATTATTTTATAGAGTAGTAGCTATTTATATCATTATCAAATATTCTCATAGGCTAATCTGCTTGAGCTCTTGCTTCCAGCATAAGTATCTTCATCACCAACATAGTTTGGTTTTCTATAGACCAAAACAGGTTATTAAATTTCTATTCCATTAAATGATAAATTGAAGTTATCCTAGAAGGATAGAAGAAGGATTTATAAATTAGTCTGACTACACTTGGTATAGAGTAGTACCTTATGACTGATTCAGGGAAAGAAAATGCTATATTCAAACTGAAATTATTAGAGAAAACCCAATAGGACTGGTTGCTGAGATGGATTAGGAAAGATGACTGTTACAGTCAGAAGAATTATCATTGAGTGGGGTAAGAATAATTTCTTAAAGACCAACAACAAATGTCCTTGTGGAAACTGGTCAGCCATGTCTCACTCCATTCCTTTTGTACTTGTGGGTAAAGACATACAAAATGCAAGAAACTGCCAGAGGTTTCTGAACTGCTATAGAAACTTTCTAAGTGCCTCTCAATTAGAGTTGGTACCAATGAAAACACAGTTTTGCAAGCAAGTCTCCCTCTGGTTTTTCATTCATTCTTTAAATTATTTCTAAACAATACATTCTACAATAGAAATTGTTAACCAATAGTTCTTTAAACAGACTGGAAATAATGAAGAGATTTGAGCAGAATGTAGAAAACTAAAATAACCTTCTCCTCCCAGCCTATAAAATTTCTCAGATAAATTTTTGAAATGAAGCATGCATCATTCAGAAAGAGTGCCAAGAAATAGTTATATAAGAGGATCTTAAATTTAACATGCTTTCACTTGAATTGCTACTGTATCAAGAAAAGAATATTCAACATTGAATTTACTAGCACATATCAATTCATAAATGAAATATTCATTTTCCTGTAAAATATACTTCATTTTATCTTTACTTTTGTACACCATGCTTGAAGATAGGTGTTATTCATGGACGCCTTCAAAAAAAAAAAGGAATAAACAAAAATTTGCACCATCAGATTTTCACTAAAATCTGGTTTTATACTAAATTTTTATGAACCAAAATCAGCAAAGGACAGGATAATAGATTTTTATCACAGGAAGTTACTTTTCAAATCAGAAGTTAAGTATCATTTTCCCATACACAAGAACAGTAAAGAATAATTTTATGATAAGAAAATAATCAGTCACGGGTGAATAATATTCCCTCATACTTCATTTTTCTGTAAAACACTTCTACGACTTCTTGTGCTAGCAAACTATAACCCTTATTTTCTTAAATATTTCTGTTATCAATTAACTGACAATAATTTTTAAAGTTCATAGCAGAAGTTTATCAAATAACAAAATCCTTTTGACCACACATAGGGAAAAAAAATCAGCATCTAGTTAGTGCCTACTGTATACCTGATAATATGACTGAAGCATTCATATTTATTACTTCATCTTCTAAATAGCTCCCTGTAGTAGATATCAATAACTGTAACAAAGAACAAACCTGACTCCATACAGTGTCTATTGTGTTAGCCCTAAACTTTGTGCTCTGTTGCCTGTGCTTACTCATGCTGGCTCTGCACCTTTGTAAAAGAATGTTTTCTAGAGCCTGAAATACACGATAGTCCATTCTCAAGGCTTCGCTCTCAAGCTGAACCTTTAAAGATATAACTCTTTTATTCATAGAGATAAAAAGTTGCAGAACAGAAAATAACATTTGTCTTTTGGGAAGTTTATAGGAACATGTGTCCAGGCATGTGTGGACAAATGCAAGAACAAATGATTATCATATCCAGGGTCTGGCTGGCATAAAGAAGTTTTGTCACAATTCCACCCATTTTAGCTTAAAAGAAGTCTGGATTGTTTTAAATTTAATTTTATTAGCATATAGTTGACTTACAATGTTGTATTAGTTTCAGGTATACAACAAAGCGAATCAGTCATGCATACAAATATATCCATTCCTTTTTCCCATATAGGTTATTACAAACTATTGAGCAGTTTTCCTGTGCTATATAACCTAGGTTCTCACTAATAATCTATTTTACACAGTAGTGTGTATATGTTATTCTCACACTCAATTCTTCCCTCCCCACAACAGTTTCACCTATGGTCACCATAATTTGGTTTTGAAATATGAGTTTGTTTCTGTTTTAAAAATAATTTCTTTAGCATTTTTATTAGATTCCACATATAAGTGATATCATATTGTATCTTTCTCTTTCTGACTTACTTCAATCAGTATGATAATCTCTAGGTCCATCCATGCTGCTGCAGATGGCATTATTCCATTCTGTTTATGGCTGAGTAGTATTCTGTTGTATGTATGTATGACATCTTCTTTATTCCTGTGTCAATGGACATTTAGGTTGCTACCATGTCTTGGCCATTGTAAATCCTGCTGCGATGAGCACTAGGGTGCATGTATCTTTTCAAATTATGGTTATCTCCAGACAGATGGCTAGGAGTGAGACTGCTAGATCATATGGTAGTTCCCTATTTAGGGTTTTTTGTTTGTTTGTTTTTTTCTTTCTTTTTTAGGATTCTAGTGTGGCATATGGAAGTTCTCAGGCTAGGGGTTAAATCAAAGCTACAGCTGCTGGCCTATACCACAGCAATGCTGGATCTGAGCTATGTCTGCAACCTATACCACAGATGATAACAGTGCTGGATCCTTAACCCACTGAGCAAATCCAGGGATGGAACCCACATCCTCATGGATACTAGCTAGGTTTGTAACCCACTAAGCCACAATGGGGAATTCCTATATTTAGTTTTTTAAGGAATCTCCATACTGTCCTCCATGGTGGTCGCACCAGCTTACATTTCCACCAATAGTGTAGGAAGGTCCCTTTCTCTCCTACAATATTTACTGTTTGTAGACATTTTGATGATGGCCATCCTGACTGGTGTGAGGTGATATCTCATCGTAGTTTTGACTTGCATTTCTCTAATAATCAGTGATGCTGAGCATCTTTTCATGTGTTTTTTTTTTTTTTTTTTTTTTTGACCGTCCGTCTGTCTAAAGGAGCCGAATTCTAACATGGATAAGACAGTTCTTTGGGATACTGGTCTGCCATATTCTCAGTCTGCTGGCTTTCCAAATAAATTCACTACTCCTTGCTCCAACACCTCATCTCTCTATTGACCTGTCATATAGTGAGCAGTGTGAGCTTTGACTCAGTAACATAATGACAGTAGGAAAAACCAACCAAATAATTTGAATCTTGTATGAAGAATTACATTATTGATGATAAAATTGTTATTCCAACCCAATGCTGTTATTCTCCAAAGATATGATGCTTTCACAGCCTTACATATTTGCCATTAGATTTATGATTATAAACATTCAACAGAGCAAACATTCTTTTCTACTTGTGAATATACCTAGAAATTGGTGCTTTGAGTAAGCTGCCTGTAGGATGTCTCTGTCAGCTCTTCAAACAGACCAAACTGTTGTCTCATTTCTTCTGTGGCCCAAGATATGCACTAATGATGGACCCTTCAGAGAAGATAGTCTATCTTTCTCAAGTAAGAAGACTGACCCCAACGAAAAAAGGAAAAAAAGCACTTCTTTTTGGAAACCACTTCTTTTTTCAGAAGTTTCCTGTGCTATAATTTGAAATTATTCAGTTGAGTCACTAAAATATAGCACAAAAAAGGACACCAATACCCAAAAATGTGTAATCTCCCCAAATTTCTACAAATTAACTCCACCTCCCATTTCAATATGCACATAATTTTGAGGAAATGTTTTCATTAAGTACTAAACAAGCATCATGGGAAATTCTGATCCAACTAGTTATAAAGGACAAAGTATTATTGGGAAATGAGTCTTGAACAAAGACTGTCTTCGTGTTGTGTTCCCATCTGTCTTCACAAACTTTTGTAAATCAAACAAATAAAAGGAGGGTAAGACTGGAAGAACCTGTGATAATGAGGAATCAACCTTTTTCTCCACTTCTAAGGAGAAACACTGAGTTGGTGCCTAATCTAAATTATTTAAGACCCATTTTTTGTTGTCACTTTAGCCTTGACCCTTTTGAACATCTCAGAAGAAAGGGCATCTAGCTATCCCCAAAGGTGTTTTTAATTATGCTCAAAGGCTTACTCTGCAGTTTTTTTTTTAAACTGGATATTATGCTACAATGAAACAATCACCAGTTAAGTATACCGCAAGCAACAGAAAATTATCTTCTTTGTCCCAGCAGAATCCATCATATCACAGGTAATAGTGACACACATTGTTAAAACCTAAGCCAGGCAGGTTCTAACAACTGTTTATTATGTTGTAAGAATCTCAGATAATTCTGGGTGTTTACTGATGTTCATCACATATTCCCCAACAAAGTCCTTATGAGAATATTCTTCAGTAATGTTCTTATCTGTCCTTATCAAGAATATTTAAAATTGAAATGAAGAAAGGATCAGTGGGGAAAATTTCAATGAATTGGTCTGTGAAAGAATCAATAAGCATTTCACACTAAATTGGGGGCAAGCAGGACAACGACTTCTAATATTAGAAAAGACACAGCCTGAAGTATATTCCAAACTTGATATAACTTTTCCTTAGATTATGGCTACTGATTATCTTGGCAGAGATGGTTTATGCAGTTAAATTCTCTCTGCTTGAAGAACAAGGATATGTTCTTTAAAAGCCTAGGAGGCATAAGGACTCTAACAAATGAAAATCTAAAGGGATCCTACACAGTGTCAGATGTGATAATCCTTTATTTTTTCCCCTAATCCTTTATCTCACTTCAGTGAACATGAGAATAATGGTATATACTCAGAAGGCTTAGGGTTAAAGAAGCTGATGTCTTGGAGAAGGAAAAAGTCCAGTTTCTTTGTCAGCTGTTAGTACACAGATATAGGAATATTTGGATTTTGGGAGAAAGAAAATTTTTCAAAGATTTCTACAAAATGTTATTGAAGTTTAAAGTCAACAACATATGTAGATACTAAACATCTTACAGTAAAAGTAATTCAGCAAAATCAAATAAGCAACTGTTATCAGAATTTTTTTAAATTATAGTAAGGGTTATAGTAAGGATATGAGTAAGGATATATAGTAAGGATAATTACAGTAAGGACATGAAGGATTGCAGAGTAATTGAACAGTACTATAAATTTAATGTTCAAAACAAGGAAAGGAAAGCTAATTATTCTTTAATATTTTTAAGTAACAGTCTCTTTTAGGAAGTGTTAATATCTAGCTTAATTTACAGAGCCAAACCTCACATAAATTTTCATAAAAATATTGAAAGAGATATAAAGTCATACAGCAGTAAAAATCCGAAGTTATAAAATTTGCTAAATTCTGGAAGGAAATTCCCTTTATAAAACTGCATAGATGAATTGATTAAGAAATGATCGATACCCAGAACTGTGCTGTGATAGGATAGCTCATAATCACATGCAGCCAGCAAGTACCTGAAATGTGACTATTCCAAAAGGAAACATTCTTGCAGTATAAAGTACATACATAGCTGTCAAAGACTTCGAACAAAAATGAGTTACAGTTTTGTGTTTAAATAGTAACATTTTAAAATATTGGGCTTACTATAAGATATTAAAATTGATTTCACTTGTTTTTCACTTCATTTTTTAAATGCAGTTAATAGAATATTTTAAATTATGCGGTTAGCATATTTCTAAGAATGTTGGTCTTGACCTTTGACCCAAAAACATGTCTAGAGAGATTACATAAGAGAAAGTTTACACTCCCTTTCAGAGCCCTACTGTCAGAAATAGGGGCAGAACCAATGATCTCCCTTTTGTGTAAGATGTATTTTTGAGAGCGCCAAACTGTTTCCTCCTTCCATGCGTCCACCATCTATCAAGAACATTCTCCTTACATCCATTAATGAAGGCACATCTTTTAGCAATGCCATATGGATGGTGAAGAGCACAGCCTGTAACAGAGTGCAACCTGAGATCTCATTGGTAATAGCTAAGAAGAGTCAAGAAAAGTCATAGGAACCTGTTCACGAGGGGCTAAAATTTTCTTCTAGAGACTTATTAGGTATAAAGTCACCTATTTACATTACAAAGAATAGGTAATCTAAGAAAAATAACTTCTTTCCTTTAAAGGAGTAGTAATTAAAAGATTTTATAAAATAGAAATTTCATTCATGACTGTGTAGATCAACTTTTATTCCAGTAAATAGCATATAGTCTAAGAATCAGAATCTTGCAGCATGGAGATTGTACATCTCTGCATAAAGAGGATCAAAGCAAATGAACACATCTTGTCCAGTGGCATATTGGGCTTGCCAAGATCCGTTACAATTCAAGAAGCCTGTGGAAAGATTTCAAAGCATAACCCAAGGAAATTAATCCCCTTAAGAGTTAACAGGAAAATCATGCCTGTGAAAGAGAAGGAAATGTAATTTCATAGTCTATGAAACAAGAGATAAATTGACATGGCAATACAAAATATTATCTAAGACAAAAATAGTGTTGGCAAATATAAAAAATAATTCAGTGAAACTGAAATAACAAAACTAAAATATCAATCAGAGGCTATGAAGTACAGAATCAACTAAAGTAGACAGAAACAAAATGTAGAATACTGATTCAAATGTCAACAAGTCAACTGCATCGGAATCACATCTACTGTTTTTCAAGGATATAGACATGAGATCCTTAGCCATGTAGAATCTGACTCAGTTGTTATAAGAGGACCTAAAAACGTGTTATAAAGTTATCTAGGTGATTCTAACATACATACAAGCATAGGAAGTACCAATGTGTTGAACCAGAGGAGCTAAATGCAAACAAACAAAAAAATAGAGGGAAGGATAAAGATAAGAAAAAAAATGACAAACATGGAAAGCAAGAGAATGGAAATAGAAATTAGCAATTACAATCTTCTTTGGGAAACACATAAGGGAGTAAAAATATTTTCAGAACTGTAAAAATAGAAATATAGGTATATATCTGTAAACTGGAATGGATTATAGGATTCTGTGGTAAAAGAGTGGAAAGAGAAATAATTCCTGGATATATCTTGGTGAAATTCTTGATGGTCAAGTTTAAAGAAATACAGCTTACAAATATCCACAAAAAAGTGTTACTTAGGATTAACTTCAAAGAATATAAAAAAAAAAATCAGGCTGTTTCCAAATTCTTACATGGAAATGATTTCCAGCTGACAATAAAGTAATGTTTAGAAAATTAAAAGTGGGCTTTAATCTAAGAATTATGTACCTAGCTGACACTTTATGTGCAAAGGAAACAAAAATATTGTAAGCATGAAAAGGAACAAAAAAACATTAAGAGGTAGGAGGGGCGATTATGCGATAGAAGCAACCCCATACCTCCTGGGTGGGAAGCCCCACACACTGGAAAGTAACTGCATCACAGAGACTCAACTACAGGACTGAGAATTCTGAGCCCCATGTCAAAACCCCATATCTGGGGATCGGGCACAGGGAGAAAGAGCCCCTGGAGCATCTGGCATTGAAGGCCAGCTGGGCTTGTGTGCAGGAGGTCCACAGGACTGGGGGAAACAGAGACCACATTCTTGAAAGGCACACACAGACTTTCACATGCACTGGGTCCCAGGGCAAAGCAGTCTCCATAGGAATCTGGGTGGAACCTGACCACAATTCTTGGAGGATCTCCTGGGAAAACAGGGGTGACTGTGTCTTGTTGTGGGGGAAGGGCATTGGAGGTGAAGCTCTCAGGAACATTAATCAGCCTGCATTTCTCTGGAGGTGTCCATTTCTGGGAAAATCTGGTCCCTCCCATCAGCCCTGAGAAGCCCCAAGCCAAACAATAATCCAGGTGGGATCACAGCCCCACCCATCAGTAAACAGGCTGCCTAAAGACCCCTCAGGCACACAGCTAGCCTCTAATCTCATCCAGAGACAAAGCTCCACCCATCAGAGGGATAAGAATCAACCCCACCTACCAGTGGACAGGCATCAGTCCCTCCCCTCAGGAAACCTACAGCAAGTCCCCTCCATACCAACTTTAGCCACAGGGGAGACAAATGCCAGATCTAAGAGAGGTTACAACTCTATTGCTGGCAAAAAGTCACCACACCAAAAGCCTATAAAAATGAAAAGACAGAAAACTCTAACTCAGATAAGGGAGAAAGAGAAAAGCCCAGAAAAACAGCTCAGTGATGAGGAGATTACCAGCCTCCCAGAAAGAGACTTCAGACTGTTAATGCTGAAGATGATGCAAGGCATTGGAAATAGACTAGAGGCAAAGATTGATAATTTACAGGAAACACTGAGCAGAGAAATACAAGATGTAAAAATTAAACAAGAAGAGATGCAAAATACAATAACTGAAATAAAAAACTCATTAGAAGCAGCCAGCAGTAGAATACAGGAGGCAGAAGAATGAATCAGCTAGGTGGAGGACAGATTAGTGGAAATAACTAACACAGAAGAGAAAAGAGATAAAAGACTGAAAGGAAATGAGCTGAGTCTCAGAGAACTCTGGGATAATGTTAAAGGCACCAACATCCGTATTATAGGGGTGCCAGAGGGAGAAGAGAGACAGAAGAGGATAGAAAAAATATTTGAGAAGATTATAGCCAAAAACTTCCCTAATATGGCAAAGGAACCACTCACTCAAATCCAGGAAGTGCAACGAGTACCATATAAAATAAACCCAAGGAGGAACACCCCGAAACACATAGTAATCAAAATGACCAAAATTAAACACAAAGAGAAAATATTGAAAGCAGCTAGGGAAAAGAAACAAATGAAATACAAGGGAACCCCAATAAGGTTGTCAGCAGATTTTTCAGCTGAAACTCTACAGGGCAGAAGGGAGTGGCATGATATACTTCATGTGATGAAAGGGAAAAACTTCCAATGAAGATTGCTTTACCCTGCAAGGCTCTCATTCAGATTTGAAGGAGAGATCAAAACCTTTACAGATAAGCAAAAGCTAAGAGATTTCTGCAACACTAAACCAGCTTTACAACAAATCTTAAAGGAACTTCTCTAGTCAGAGAATAAAAGGCCACAACTGGAAACAAAAACACCACAAATGACAAGGCTCACCAGGAAAGGCATATATACAGTTAAGACACTAAATCATCCATGCACAATCATTCTTCTCAAGTGCGCACAGAACATTCTCTAAGATTTATCACATCCTGGGCTATAAATCAAGCCTCAGTAACTTTAAGAAAATTGAAATCATTTCAAGCATCTTCTCTGACCACAACGCTATACGACTGGAAATCAACAACAAGAAAAAAATGGCCAAAAATACAAACACATGGAGACTAAACAACACGCTACTAAACAACCAATGGATCATTGAATAAATCAAAGAGGAAATTAAAAAATACCTAGAAGCAAATGACAACAAAGATGCGACACTCCAAAACCTCTGGGTTGCAGCAAAAGCAGTTCTAAGAGGAAAGTATTTAGCAAAACAAGCCTACCTCAGGAAACAAGAAAAAGCTCACATAAACAACCTAACTTTACATTCAAAGCATCTAGAAAGGGAAGAAGCCAGGTCATGGAAACAACCTAAATGCCCATCGACAGAGGAGTGGATAGGGAAGATATGGTACATACACACAATGGAATATTACTCAGCCATTAAAAGGAACAAAAAAACAACATTTACAGCAACATGGATGGACCTAGAAATTATCATGCAAAGTGAAACCAGTCAGACAATTAGACAGCAACACCCAATGCTACCGCTTACATGTGGAAACTAAAGAGACACAATGAAATTCTTTGAGGAACAGACAGTGACTCACAGATTTTGGAAAACCTTGGTTTTTCAAATAAGACAATCTGGGGGTGGGGGGATGCACTGTGGGTTTGGGAAACAAAATCTATCACATTGACTTGTGATGATCTTTGTACAGGTATAATTGAAATAAAATTCATTATTATAAAAAAAAGATCTAGGGAAATGATTTATTTTGAGTCCTTGGGAGAAAATTTCATTTATAAACATGCATTGTAATCCAAAGCAAACATATTATTCATTTACTATGGACTAGCCTATATAGATTAGCATTTCTGAAAGCATGACTTTCAAACCACCTCCTTCAGAATCACGGGGGGAACCTATAAAAAGGGACATTCCTAAAGTCAGCAGAAGGAAAGAAATCATTAAGGTCAGAGAGGAACTCAATAAAATAGAAATTCAAAAAACAATAGAAAAAATTAATAAGTCCAAGAGCTGGTTCTTTGAAAAGGTAAACAAGATTGACAAACCTCTGGCAAGACTCATCAAGAAGAGGAGAGAAGAAACCCAAATAAACAAAATAAGAAATGAAAAAGGAGAAATTACAACGGATATTACAGAAATACAAAAAACCATGACAGAATATTATAAACAATTATATGCCAACAAATTTGATAATCTAGAAGAAATGGACAAATTTTTAGAGACCTACACCCTCCCAAAACTGATTCAAGAAGAAATAAATCAACTGAACAAACCAATCCCTAGAAATGAAATTGAGTATGTCATCAAAACACTCCCTACAAATAAAAGTCCAGGACCAGATGGCTTCACAGGTGAATTCTAACAAACATACAAAGAGGAACTCATACCCATCCTCCTTAAGCTTTTCCAAACAGTTGAAGAAAAAGGAACACTCCCAAAGACATTCTATGATGCCAACATCACCTTAATTCCAAAACCAGACAAAGATACCACAAAAAAAGAGAACTATAGGCCAATATCTTTGATGAATATAGATGCAAAAATTCTCAACAAAATTTTAG
>PVHT020000141.1:32969735-33015488 GCA_004024745.2 Catagonus wagneri | reverse complement strand
AGCTAGTGCAGCCACTATGGAAGACAGTGTGGAGGTACCTTGGAAAACTCTACATAGAATTACCATATGACCCAGCAATCCCACTCTTGGGCATACCAGCAGACAAAAATTTCCTGGAGAAAGACACTTGCACACGCATGTTCACTGCAGCACTATTCACAATAGCCAAGACATGGACACAACCCAAATGTCCATCGACGGATGACTGGATTAGGAAGATGTGGTATATATACACGATAGAATACTATTCAGCCATAAAAAAGGATAAAATAATGTCATTTGCAGCAACATGGATGGAATTAGAGACCCTCATACTGAGTGAAGCAAGTCAGAAGGAGAAAGACAGATGTCATATGAAATCTCTTATAACTGGAGTCTAAAACACTGCACAAATGCACATCTCAACAGAAAAGAAAATCACGAACTTGGGGAACAGACTTGTGGTTGCCAAGGGGGCAGGGGAGGGGTGGGAGGGAATGGGGATAACTAGTGCTTTAATGATGGAATAGCAAGGAGCTCCAACTGTATTGCACGGGGAACTATATCTAATTTCATGTGACAAATCCATATATGTACATGTAATCGGGTCACCACATGGTGCAGTTGGAAAATCTGACAGAAATCTGTAAACCAGCTATAATGCAAAAAAAAAAAAAAAAAAAAAGGGACATTCCTAACTCCATCCTAGATTTTCTGAATTAGTATCTCCAGGGATGAGATTTAGGAATCTACCGTTTTAACAAGTTCTCTCCCCTCCCCAAGGTGATTCTTATACAAAAATTAAGCTCAGAGACACAGCTTTAGACCAGTGATTCCAAGAGTTCATGGTTCTTAAGAATCCGCCATTTAAAAAAACATGATGCAGCAAGTTTGGGAAACACAGCCTCAGGCAAGTTCCACAGAGACTTCTGTAAAACAATTAACAGAGCCAAGAAATAGGACCGCTACTTTACTGAAACATGGTTATAATTTCACAGCAATATTAATAGTGTTTATGCAACAGAAAAGGAAAAGTGAGATCACAGCCTGTTTCAGTGAGATATTTAGGCTAATATTTTCTCACACTTACAGTATCTTTCTCTCTGCACACAGGCCACCTTATTATAACTATTATCTTCCTGTTAGTACAGCACTGATTCCCTGGCCCATCATTTTTGGGCATTTTGTTATTCAGAGGCCATTAAGAGGCAAAGGCAGAAATTTAGTTCTTTCAGCAAAAATTCCTGAAGGGAAACCCCTTGACCTTTGTTAGCAACAACAACAACAAAAACAACAACAAATACTCAGTTACTGTAGGACCTATTTGAGCAAAATTTGTATCTGTGAGGACGTAAATGTTTTCCCTTGTTCAGCTCAGTGATTAAACCTACCAGCTCGTTTACCAATCTCTAACAGGTAGACAGTATATACCAAGTCCAGTCTAAATCCCACCTCAATGAACTATGTTGGTTTGGAGAAGTCATTTCACTATGCCTCAGTCCTTGTCATTATATGAAGAGAATGGACACAAGGAACTTTACAAATGCCTGTAACATCATTCTATAAGCTTTAAGATATTCACTGGAAGACACCTGCAATAAAAGCAATACTGTGGGAATTTAGAGGACCCCAATATGCAGAAATATATTAAATTAGCACATACTTGGTATATTCTGTGGTTTTCATAACATTTTTTGAGGGGTTTGCCTTTTTGCAATGTTTTCAGCTACTGAGTTCCCTTAAACCCATGTATTGTCAAGCTTTGCTTTTTAGACATAATGAATGTGGCCAGCTTAGAGATGCACCTACAATACAAAGAATAAATGTTTTAGATGGTAATAAGATTTCTTCTTAGAAAGAGAACAGGTCTTTGTTAAGAGATGCAGCAAAAACCTTGCTTGGAACAGAAATTAAGAAATAATGGGGCCTACATGTGGCTAAAAGTGTTCTGCTTGAGACAGGACTATGAAGTGCCTGCTTACAAAAATGTAAAGGAAAGAGAAAAGAAAAGAAAGGAAAAGGATAGCTGAAAATAAAGGAAAAAGTGGAGGTGAGGCAAGAGGAGAGGTACGTAGTGTTTGATGGGTTTTTGCAGAAAGCACCCATGTCTGCATTTAAAACTACAAAAATCAAAATGCATGCTGCTAGTTGATTTAAAAAAAAAAGTAAAACAAAACAAAACAAAACACAGAGAAGGCACAGAGCTTTGTGCATTAGTCATAAGGGGAGGAATAGAGGCAACCTTCTCTGCTGAGAATTTGCACATTATGAAAGCATTCTGGCCATGCATTTGGTGTTAAAAACAAGTTTACATCAATTCTTGAGGGGCAGAGAAGTTCATAAAGACATCTTACCAACTGACTTCTGTGGATTTTAAAGATCAGCCATTAGTGCATTACTAAAGATGTGAGTAGGAATTCACATGCAGATCCAGAACAAATAATAGCATGCCTGGGTGTGAATGAAATGCCAGTAATGAATATGACTATCTCAAAAACATCACTATACCTTAAAAATATAAACAGAATATATATTATACATATATATATTTATATCTGACATCTGTAAACAAACTCAAGTAAATAGCAATATGCTAAATTTGTGACTAATCTAAGAGCGTTTTGGCCATTCAGAGAACATTAACTGGCAACATCAGTTGTATCATTTAGACAAATAACACTTAAGTGGGAGGAAGTAACATAGCAATTATTTCATAATTCACTTTCAACATTTAGGTATTTCTTTACCAGCTATTCATTGAGCACCTCTTATCTGCATTCCGCTGCAGTTGTAAGGGAGCAGGGCCCTGTGGGGTTCCTGGCCACAAAAGCCTTTCTGTGTCCCCCATTTCTCATTCTTAGGAAGTGGGCCTCATTCAGCCTCCATGACCTTCCCTGAGTTCTAAGGATCAGGTTCAGACAGTTGCTGATCAGAAAAGGAAGGGGATGCAAAGATCAGGGAGGTACATCAAGAAACAATAGTACAGCCTTGGGGCAGGATCCTGGTTCCCTCTTAAGGGATATACATAATAATACAGGCATGAAAGAAAAGTTACATTCCTATGCTTCTTGTAGAAATGAATACTTTAGAACTGAACAGCTTAGAGTTCTTCTTTGTCCTTCTCTCTGGCTTAATTGTGCCCTAAACACAGTCACCTATAAAGTAAAGATTAGGCATCCTGAGTACAGTTGCCTGTGGGTTAAAGATGATTAGCACACAATGTTTTTCAGGAATTTTCCCAGTTTGTTCTGCTCTCTGATCCATATGCCCTTTTCCAAGTCCTATTGTTCATCATGGTCATGTTGAAATTTGACATCAGTTTTGATGACTAAGATTCCCCCAAAGAAAAAGAATGATGTCTGCCCCATTCCTGCTTCCTACTGAAAACCTGTTTTTCCCCTTTTTACTATAAAACTCCTCAAAATTCTTTCCAGTGGGGGGCACAGTCTTTAAGACATTACCCTGCTGTGGCCCCCTTTGCCTAGCAAAGCAATAAAGCCATCTTTTACTCCTTTACCCAAACTTTACCTCCGCATTTGTATTCAGCACTGGCAGACAGAGGCCAAATTTTGGCAACACAGTCCCTAGAAGAATTTAAAGATAATTCTGGAAGAAGTTCAATAACTAAGAAAACAGTTTTAGACATATAAAGTTTAAAAAAGTAAATAAAAATGTATTTTTAAAAGTTGGTTAGAAGGGAATTTCAGAAGCTGGAGTGTCCTTGGTTATATTTTAAGAACAATATTAATTCTTAATAAATCACAAAGATAACAAAAGCTCTAATATTTCAGTTGACAGGAAGATCACTTTGGATTTAGTCATCAGAGATGCTGTCACAGAACTGAGAAGGAACACTTGGTTAGCATTATAGCATCAATAATGCTGTGGAGGTGAAAATGTTAGAACATGATCAGGGCTGCTGGGCTGAATTACAGCTTAGGGGAAGGAACACTGAGGGATGGTGTGGAGAAGGAATGGAGAAAGTACCAGAAGCCTAAGATCATCCCTCTCTAATTTATGTGATATGGGCAGGTTGTTTAACATCTTTGAATGTCTATTTTCAGATTATAAAATGTAAATTATAATATCTACCCTGCCTTCCTCATAGCCATGCTCTAAAAATCCACTAAGTTCAGGTATGTGAAAGTAATACAAATGCTTTAAAGCTTCACATGAATATAGGATAATTTTCATTTTGTTACTATCAGAGACTGCCCTACATGTGTAAGATGGATAACCTCTCTGGTTCTCAAGGAAAGGTTTTATTGGAATTCATCTTAGAAACCTAACACTAGTGATTTCTCTAACACCTATCTATTCTCTCATCTTCATAGCATACTTTGCTCCTGGCATTTAGGTTTTTGATATCCAGGTTAAGTCCCCTTTCAAGGCTTTCTGACACCTGCTAACTATGATACTGACTCAAGAATTAAGAAAAACTTCTGTATACTTGTATTCAGCTGACACTGGCTTGACCCATTATTGGACACAAAACCTACACAGTTCACATCTAATATGAAAATATAAGTGAATCTGGAGTGTAATGCACATTCTCATCACCAAACTGGGTGCCTGGATTTACTCTGAAAGTAAGAGTCAAAAGGGTTTTATGTTCATCTTTGGAGGATAGCAAATATAACAGGTATGATTATTAGGAATATTAATCTTATAATTGGATTAAGATTGAATTAAGTGAACTGAATGGAAAGAGGATTATTGGTACCAATAGCGTGCCAGTATATTTCATTATCATATTTATATATGTTATTTTATGGATATTCAAAACATTCTTAATAGGTATTAACTTATGGTAGAACTTATTCCAGAAAGGAATTAAGGCCATTTATAAAAAGGCATGCAAAATTATAAATTTAAGATTTTAAAAAATGTAAGAGAAAAACCACATGAAATGTAAAATGAAGTCAGGGAAGATATAATAAACTCCAGAGTAAGTGAGGTTAATATACAAAACCAAGCTTCAAAGTTATTGATCTTTGTATTAAAGAGATGACAAACATTCATCTCTGTGTGTTTTACAGCATCATAAAGAAGGAAATGCAATCTGTTTAAGGAATCAAAAATATAATTTCTAAAATAACACTTTCTCATTCATTCAACAGATGTTTATTGATTGCCTACTATATAAAAGGTGAAAATACAGTTCAAGGAGCTACCAGCACAGTGGTAAAGATGTCCTAAATATCTGCCTCTTAGAGTTTGCATACTTGTGAGAAAGACATATAATACACAAATATATACTATAATATCAAATAGTAGTAAAAGATAAGGGAAATTAAGGTATGGAATAGAGTGTGACAAAAACAAGAGGTATAGTTACTTTAGATGTAGCCAAGAAATGCATCTTTGAGAAGGTGATATTTGAGCAGACAAGACTGAAGTCGATTTCATCCTGAGTCTGGCAGGAAGCCACTAAGATTTTAAGGAAGAATGATGATCTAATTGATATCCTTACAAAAGAATTCTCCTAGCTTTTGTATGGAGAATAGATTGTGGGCAGACCAGAGATAAAGCAAGGAGATAAGGTAGGAAGTTATTCCAATAAGATAACATAATGGCTTAGGTAAGAGTGACAGCAGTGGAGGTGATGAGTAGTTGGATTTTGAATGTGTTGTAAAGGGGGCTTTCACACTGACTGGAAATGGAGTGTGAAGAAAAGATCAGCATCCACGAAAATCCTTATGTTTTTATCTTGAGCAAATAAGTGGTGGGTTTATTTATTGAGAGGAAGATATCTGGGAGAAGCAGGTTTAGGATGTAAGACCAAAACATTTGTTTTGATATGCCTACCAGATATCTAAATGAAGATGCCTGAAAAGCACATGAAGGAAGAAGTCAGTACAAAGCCACAAATGCAAGTGTCATGAATGTTTAAATAGTATTTAAATATTAATTTAAAATTTAGTTAGGACTAGGTAAGATTTCTAGAGAGTGTAGATAGAGAAGACACCATGCCTAAGTTCTGAGTCCTAGAGGCATTTCAACACTCAGAGGTCAGTGAGTTGTTTTCTCTTTGCACACCATCTCCCCTAAGGCGATCAACCATTTCGGTTTACTTAGGACTAAGAGCTTTCCCAGGGTGCAGGATCCTGAGCGCTAAAACCAGGAAATCTCTCTCTTCCCTGCTTTATGTCCCAGGATGCTGACCTCTATGGATTGCCATCACTCCAGGCTCCCTCCCCTCTGTCTTCCTAGGGTTCAGCAGGTGGAAGGCATCAGTCGATTAGAGAGGGAAGAAAGAAAGGCATGAATATTTATTTCTGTCCATTCCTACCTTCCTGAAAAAATGGTGGGTACCACTCCTGTGCAGCATCCCTTTTTCATGGATCCAAGGCCTTTCTCCAGCTCCACTGTGGTGCCTCCCCCTGCATCCTCAGACCTATAAGTGGTAATAGCTTCCTGGTGATGCTAATCTCCAGGTACTTTAGAGTCCTTATACACAGCACAGTCCTGCTCCCAGGAACAGTAACAAACTTCTCCAAATAGCCCCTAAAGTAAAGTCTCCTTGGTCAAGCGTGATACAGCTGACTAATGCACGGCTCTGGAAAAGCAGGAGGATCCAACAAAGGAGAAAAAAGTGATATGGAAGAAGCAAGGAGGTTTAGGAACAGAGAGGCCAGGGGAGCTATGAATTGTCAATGTCAGTGATATTCCACTTGGTAATACCTTCCCCTAAGAGGTGTTTTAGAAACAGGTTTTTTTGCTCTCACAATAATTCTGAGGGTGTTATTGGCATTTAGTAGGCATGAACTACAGATACTAGAGATAGTTCTATATTCTGGAGAATTTCCTCATGTCCTGATAGGTTTTAAAATACCTGGTTGAACATTCACATAAGTGGGGGGGGGGACAGTTTGATCTGAGCTTAAACCCTTTTTTTAAAAAATTTTTGTTTACTTTCATGTATCTTCCATAATAATGTTCCCTATCTTCATCTAAATCCCTCCTCCAAGGCAAATGCTTTGTATAACTCCAAGAGATACCTACTACATGTAGTTCATGTGAATGATGTCCCCTGGACTTGGAAATGTCAACTTTTTCTAATTATTTAATGAATTTTATTACATTTATAGGTGTGCAACAATCATCACAACGAAATTTTATCACATTTCCATCCAAAGCCGGCAGTGCACCCCCACACCTCCCAGTCTCATTTGGAAACCACAAGTTTTTCAAAGTCTGTAAGCCAGTATCTGTTCTGCAAAGAAGTTGATTGTGTCCTTATTTTGGTTCCACATGTTAAGTGATAGCATTTGATGTTGGTGTCACATTGTCTGACTGACTTCACTTAGCATGATAATTTCTAGGTCCATCCATGTTGCTGCAAATGCTGTTATTTCTTTCCTTTTAATGGCTGAGTAATATTCCACTGTGTATATGTACACACCTCTTTATCCACTCCTCTGTCGATGGGCACTTAGGTGGTTTCCATGTCTTGGCTATTGTGTAGAGTGCTGCAATGAACATTGGAGTACATGTGTCCTTTAGAGTCATGGTTTTCTCTGGATAGAGGTCCAAGAGTGGGATTGCTGGATCAAACGGCAATTCTATTTTGAGTTTTCTGAGGAACCTCCATACTTTTTTCCACAGTGGTTGCACCATTTACATTCCCACCAACTGTGTAATATGGTTGCTTTTTCTCCACACCCTCTCCAGCACTTACTGTTTGTAGACTTTTTGATGATGGCCATTCTGACTGGTGAAGGGTGGTATCTCATAGTGGTTCTGATTTGCATTCCTCTAATGAGGAGTGATGTTGAACATTTTTTCATGTGTTTTTTGGCCACCTGTATGTCTTCTTTGGAGAACTGTTTAGATCTTCTGCCCATCTTTTGATGGGGTTATTTGTTTTTTTTGGCATTGAGCTGCAGGAGGTGTTTATAAATTTTGGAGATTAATCCCTTGTCATTCGATTCATTTGCAAATATTTTCTCCCATTCTGTGGGTTGCCTTTTCGTTTTTTCTAGGGTTAAGTTTAATTAAGTCTCATTTGTTTATTTTTGTTTTTATTGTCATTACTCTAAGACAATAGAGGTGGATCTGAGAAGATGTTGCTGTTTAAACCCTATTTTAACAACGTATTTTTGCATGGTTTTAATATACATTTTACATTTTCAATAAATACAAACACCACGTAAATCAAAGGAGGGGTGCATGGGTTTATTTGGAAATTTACCAAAGTAATTCATCATTTCAGAAAAATTGTTATGACAGTATGATATTTAAATCTCCATTATAACAGCCATTTCAGTGTAATTCTACATATATCACAAGCAGATTACTATTTGTTTGTGTCTTCCAGTACAGTTGTGCTTGAGCAGTCATACATTAAAGTATATTATGCATTATTTTTCTATTACTGCTAGGTAATTATATTGACTTTTTAATATTGTGTATGTTAGTAGATGATACTATCTGTGAACTTCAAAATAGTAAAGGGAGCATAACAATTTACACTGTGAAACATATGAATATTTGTTATGGGGGAGGTATTAGATCTGACACAGTTGAGAATACCTGATAAACACTGAAATCAATGAGAATAACAACTGGTAGAGAGAGCCAGGTGCCAAAAATCTTCAATAAATGAGAAGGGAATGACTAGAACCATGGCTCTGAAACTTTGCTGCACCTTGAGAGAGATTTCTGCACCTGGAGAGCTTTCTGAGTCCTGATACCTGGAGCTGATCACATCAAAATCTCTCATAGGGTGAGGCCTAGGCATCAGTATCTTAAAAGCTTCTTCAGTGAAGTCAAGTTTGAGAATTACTGAATGAACACATCAGGAGAAGATTACAATAAGGAAGTACTGAAGGTGGTCAAATTTAATGGGATGCTATTTAAAGAATCAGTGGTTTTTAGGAGTAGGTAAAGGAAAGAACTGGTTAAAATCAACAACAGTGAGCAAGAACCCCTACTCCACCTTTGGGTCTAAATAACAGCTCCCACTGAAAAGAATTTCATGAAACTGGAACCCTCAGGAATGACAGGTTTTATTATGAGAAATAATTGTAAATCAGAGGAATGCAGTAAAGGAGACATTTAAGAATGAGGTTGGGGATATGGAGATGTCTGCTAGGTTTCAGAGGCACAGTGGAAGGGCATAGAGTCATGGAGAAAGAGGACAAGTTTGAGTCATATTAGGAGATAAACAGAGAATACACTGATAAAAAGAGTTCTAGGAATGACCTGCAAGAGACAGATGGAATACATGATGAGATCTACTCTCATGATGGAAAAGATGATGAAAGGACAGAGAATAATAGGGAACTGTTTTTCCTGTGCTCTGCCCAAGGCCTCTGGGATCCCTTCTACCACTTCTGCTATTCTGCCTGGCTTCTTTGTGTTTTTGCTTTTAGTAGCTGGAAACTGTAGCTCTTTTCAGGGGATTGCCCTTCTACTAGAGGAACAACCTGGCAGAGATGGAAATACCTGCGAGCTTATGCTCCCACGTGGAAAGTCTTAGCCAGTCCACGACTGGTGCAGAAACACAAAGAATGGGTATCAGTGGTTAACAAAACACTCTTTTTAGGAAACATCTGGAGAAATCACATGATGGCTACAATGTGGAATTTTTCATCAAATTCTTCCAAGCTTAATACTGACATGATGCAACGAAGATGTGATTATAACATCACTGAAGTCATCAAACTATTTTCCTCCCTCTTCTGGCGGGGAGACATTTCCAACACTCAAAGTTGCAAAACTATATAAGTGTACAAGTGTACCATGGATGGTTGCCAAAGCTTAAGCTCTCCTGAGACCCTTCTTCAAGAGGCAGCTCACTGAAATGAGAGGACCCCAAAAGCAAAGCAATGAAGGTGAATTGCTCTCTGTGGAGTCGGGGTTGGGAGGAAAAATCCTCACTGTAGAGTCAGAGATAGGATGTCTAAATAGGACAATTTCCCCAAGGAAGTACATGGGTTAAGTCTCCGTGAAGTACCCTATGGAGTACCCAGAGAAAGATAAAGTTGCTGGAGGAGAAAAAACAGTATTTGCCAGCCAACAGCAAAGCCATGGTTGGATGAAGGAGCCATAATCTTTGAATGAGGATGACCACAAATTCACGACCACTTTCTACCAGGCACTCCAACTAGCATAATTTCTCCTTCCTTACTCCCCACCTCAACACACACACACACACACACACACACACACACACACACAGGCACTCCAGCTAGCATAATTTCTCCTTCCTTACTCCCCAACTCAATACACACACACACACACGATAAGCAGGCATGAGCACATGAAATATAAAAAGAGAGAAGAGGAATCTGGCTACATTCCTTTCAACTGAAAATAAATTTTACCAATCCTTGAAGGCAAGTGTAAGCTGGATGCTGGGGTTTGGGAGAATTTTTAATAACAATTGAAATAAATATAGCATTTGCTCCCCAAAGGGAGTACAAGTGATTAAAATGCCACTTGCTGTCAATTTTATATCCTCTTCTCCATCTACTGGAATATGCCAGCCAGCATGTGTTATTAGTGATCATAGAAAAAAATGCCCTATTTTTTACATTTCTAAGTTGCAGTCTTCCATTTCCGCAAGGATCTGACTTCCAGCAGTAAAATGAGCTTTAACGGATTGACCTTTAAGCCATTTGACCATTTATTAAAGTAAAAAGTTGTGCAGTAGAACTATATTGATATAAGTGTTAATGTAGCCAACTTGATGATTTCAGCCAAGTTTTTTTCTTTTATTTAAATATCTGAGTCTTAATTTTCTAAAATTTAAAATGGAGTTGATAATACTTATCCAAATAGTAAGCACTCAAGTTCAAGAAATGTTTTCATCCCTCCCATGTCCTCAACCTGTAGACCAATTTTGAAAGCCATTATTTTTTTTTTCAAACGATGGACAATGTATTAACCCCTGTAGTGTTATCTTTTTAATCAATGAGTTATCTTTTTAATCACGCTAAAGAAATGAGCAGATAGTTTCCCTCTAGGATTTTGTTTTGTTTTCTTTTGCATCTTTAAATGATACTTACCATTTAGACAGCTATTGTACTATAAATCTAGGGTATGTGTGAATTTATAGTCCCAATTCACCTTAGCATGTTAAATTAGTACCTTAACGGCTTTTACAGAGCAGGAATATCAACATGACTGAGTTGTATGCCTTCCCTGTGTGCATATTTGTCTTCCTTCATTGTTATTTGAATTACTCCTCAATTTTTTTTTTAAAGACAAGAGTATGTTTGCATTTGGCCTAGTTCAGGTATAATAAATTCTTGTTCTATCCCATGACAGGTTTTCTTAGACTGCCATGTAAGTGTCCCATAACTTGTCAAATTTGCAATTTAAATATTTGGATTTTTCTACTTACTTTCTTATAGCTTATCTTCCTTCTAGTTTTGGTGATGATTGTACCGTGACCCTCAAAGGCTCTAATTTGCATGCCCCTAGTAACTGATTTATAGGAGGCTGCTATAATCGTTCAGACAGGGCCTGGAGTCTTTAAAATAGTTCCCTGTAGCAAATTATATCTATAAACATTTTACAAGGGTAAGTCAACACGTTTAAACAGGCTGCCTCAGAAAAGACCTGTATAATTTATGGAGTAGAAGAGAAATACTGCTACTCAAAGCACTTTCTCATTCCCACAAAAACTATAGTCTGGCTTCAATGTTCAGTGACTGACTTTGTTCAGGGACGAGATATAGGAGGAAGAAATAAATTTTCAGGTCGTCTTCTGGAATCTAACATCTATTGCTTTTTCCAACTTTATGTGAGTATAAATAGCTCTGGATCACATATCTTGAAATCCTCCTTCAATTCCCCTTGATCTTGGACAAGTTACATTAATAAGTTACCTCTGTGCCTCAGTTTGCTTATGTATAAAATAAGGATAATCACAGAAGTCTCTTTCTCAAGGTTCTTGTGAGGGTTAAGAGAGTTTATACATTAAAAGTGCTTAAAATAACCCCAGCCCTCAGTAAGCACTCAGCACATGTTAATTACACTTTTTCTTCCTTCTATCACTTTTCAGAAGCTTCCCCATCTCCCCCACACCTAAGCCAAGGAGCAAAGATCAGTCCTGTTCTGGGTTCATTCTTCTCTGATTGACCATCTCGTTAGCAAAGACTTGGGATCTTTTATTCCAGTTCATTTCCCTCCTGTCCTCTGCTACCCCATAGACTTCCCATAAATCTCCTGAACCATATTTCAGTGAATAAGAATGCAAATGAAACATGCTACTTCACCTCCAATTTATTATCACTGACACAGGGAACAAGCCACAAATTAGAAAGTATCAGAGCTAAAGAAAAGCAAACTGTGGACATGTAAGGATAATAATAATTGAAAAAAAACAGCTTCTAGTGCCAGGCTTTCCTCAAGGTTCCAGTGTTCACTGCCCTATATTCCACCTTTGGTAATAACCATGGGAATAGCCGAGAGATATATTAGGAAGCCAAATAGATGTTCTGATCATTAAGAGAGCAGCATACCATTCCTAGCTGCAACCATGATAAAATGAAGAAAGATTTCCCTACATCTAACCAGTTCAATAAATACGTATTTAATTATCATTATACATACTGAAGTATGAAATAATAAAATATAGTAATTAGCCTTCAAGTAGATTATCTAGTAGGTGAAATAAGCTATGTATACAAATAGTCAAAACACATTGCAGCAAGTACTAAGTGCTGTAGGCAACATAGGAATAAAAATATCACAGGCAAAACTTGAAAAGTGTAGTCAGTTCCCATGAATGGACCATGAAATTCATTTTTTCTATCAAAATCTTTACCGAAGTAAGTACTTTACATTCAAATAAAAATTGACTTAGCTTCTGGTCTGAGAAAGGTCCTGTCCTGTTTTCTGCTTTAAATGCAAAAGCCAACAAAGAACCTGTAATATTATTTGTGATATAAGAAATACAGACATACAATCATATAAAAGGCTGAATGTTAAAAGGGACATGGGAACATAGGGCAGAAAGTCTAATTGATGTGGACAGATGACAAGAAGGGATATGTCACCTCCCTAATCCAAGGACACGCTTGGGGCTCAAAGGGTCTCCCACAATCACTTTGCAGTGGTCTTCTTTTTCTCCTTTTTCTTTTTTTCTTTCTTCTTTTTCTCTTTCCCCGACAGCCTTTCCTTATGACACAGTGGCCAGAATGATTTGAAATGTAAAACCAGATCACCAATCTTCCTTTTCTTTGGTCCTCCCCCACTGCCCATTGCCCTGGAGTCAAACCCAAACACTGTGCCAGGGCCTACCGAGTCCAGGGGAACCCACCTACTCCTGTACACTCAGCTCACACCTCTTGTTAACTCCACTGTATCCACCTTGGCTCCTTGCTGGGCCTTGGCCTTGTCAAGCATGTTCCCTTCTCAGTATCTTTGTACCTACAGTTCCTTGGTTCCCTCTTCCTAGAACTCTCTTCTCCACACTGTGATCATTGGTCATGCCTGGATTCTAGCCTTTTGAAAACTCCTCCTCTCCCCTAACCTGGTACTAAGTTGCTGCCAGTTACTCCCTATACATAAGTGATTGGCCTGGTCCTCTAGCTGCTGTTCTAGCGCTATGGGACTGACAGCTCCCTTTACTATCTGGGGAATAGATCTCAGAGCAGGCTTCCTAAATCTCTTCTTGGAGGCAAAGCAGCCTCACATTAACCTCACCGCGGCACTGAATTAGATCATGTCTTGGTTACAGAGTGGCACACATAAAATATACGCTCCATTACCTACTACTTTTGCTCATTTCCTGTGTGACCTCTATCAAATTACTTAAATTCTCCTGTGCCTTCATTTCGAAGGACCTCTCGTATCACTCCTGGGTCCAACCTTCTCTCCTTTCTTCCTCCATTTCTTCATCCTGCATGTATTTATCAAGGGCCTACTTTATGCCTGGTAGTGTTGGGCCCCAAGGACTAAGCTGTGAATAACAGACACCATTTATGTCTTTAGAAACTAAATTTGAGCATAGAAGACAGACATTAAGCAGTTTATCTCACATGCTAATGGAGTAACGATCTCCTTCCCAGACCCCTGACTGGAATATGTCCCCAATAGAGAAGATAAATTTGGGATTTTCCCCACATCTTATCAGAGACCAGTGGGAAAAAACACCTTTCTTAGGAATTTAAATTGGCTCAACGTACAGGGGAAATTATCATTTTAAAGCTTCCACAGTTAGTTGTTTTGCTTGCTAGTTTTCCTAAAGAACGGATGCCTTTGCTGTTTGAAAAAGCACAATAATGGACCCTGTTTCTTATGGCCTTCCTATGGACCAAAAAGTTCTGTGCATAGTCTATAAGCCGGAAAGTTTGCTAATGAAAGTGCCATATATCTGCAACAACTGTCACCTCTCATATCCACTCAGGAGGGTATAAAACTGTGTAGATTAAGTTAGACTTAGGGAAAGTTTTTATTACTGAAAATGGATATAACCTAAGTCTATGAGAATTACTGTTTTCCCTGGAGGGTTGTGTGTATTTGTGTATGTGTATACGGTGTTTCACCAGTTTCTACCAAGAAATTTAAGAACGAAAGAGGAAATGTCATTTCTTAGGAGTAGAGAGTCTGCTAAGGTTAGCTACCTTGACATGAGAAACCCTCTCTAGATGGTCTTACAGAATGCTTTCATGGTTTTATTTTCGACAGAACTCAGATTTTAAGAAATATTACACAGGCCTTTGCTAAAACTTATAGAGAGGTAAGAATTATAAAGTAAGATCAGCACTCCTCAGTAAGGAGCGGAACAAATTGTCAAACTGTACCCCAGATAGTCTGAAGAGAAAAATCTTTTCTATAGTATGTGGAGGAGGGCAGCCTTCAAGACTGAGAAAAGGGGTTAGAAATTAATGTTGCTTATAAGAAGACCCTATGTGAGATTCTTTCCTCAAACTTTTGGAATAATGGTATTTCACTCCTTCACTGTTGGTGGGAAATGTAAATTGGTACAACCACTATGGAAAATAGTGTGAAGGCTCCTTGGAAAACTAAATACAGACCTACCATATGATCCAGAAATCCCACTCCTGGGCATATATTCGGACAAAACTATCACTCAAAAAGATAATGCACCCCTATGTTCATAGCAGTACTCTTCACAACAGCCAAGACATGGAAACAACCTAAATTTCTATCAATAGATAAATGGATTAAGAAGATGTGGTACATACATACAACGGAATACTACCTAGCCATAAAAAAGAATGAAATAATGCCATCTGCAATAACACGGATTCAACTAGAGATTGTCATACTAAGTAAAGTCAGAAAGAGAAAGACAAATATCATATGATATCACGCATGTAGAATCTAAAATATGACACAAATGAGCCTATCCATAGAACAGACACAGACTTATGGACATAGAGAACAGATTTGTGGTTGCCAAGGAGGAAGAGGTAGGAAATAGGATGAATGGAGAGTTTAGGGTTGGTAGATATAAACTATTACATTTAGAATGGATGGGCAATGAGGTCCTACTGTACAGCAAAGGGAACTATATCCAATATCTTGGATTAGAACATGATGGAATATAGTATGAAAGAAAGAAAAAAATATATATATATTTTTTCTGGGTCACTATAGCAGAAATTGATATAACACTGTAAATCATCTGTACTTTAATAAAAACTTAAAAAGGTATTTATACTTTAAAAAAATTAAAAAATAAAGTTATCAGAACTAAAAAAGTACCTGTGTTTCTCTCCTGTTCTGTAACTTGCTCTGGTAATCCCTAATACTTCAGTAAATTGTGCTACACCTAGATGGCCTTTTGTTAGTAGGGTTGTGGTTAATTAGGTTAAAAGTTGGTAAAGAGAATTGTGGCCTTTCTCACATCATCTCTTGTTGAGGTGAGCAGCAAATACTGAAGGAGACAGTGGACGCAGAGTCCCACAAGGAGAGGAAAAGCAAAGAATACTCATTGTATTGCTGAGAGTAGAATGAGGAGCTCTTGACGTGGTAAAGTCGATGACAAGCTAGTGAATTCAAAATGGACAGGAGCCGAACACTCCTTTTTCCCAAACCTACCAGGAAGGAGATTCTCAAAGAGATGAAGCCAACATTTAGGATAAAAGCCCATACAAAAAATTATAATTGTGGTGGGTATTCCCAGGGAAAGTCCCAGAAACTAAGAGGGCAAAGAACAGAGAAATTTAATTCTTAAGAGTCTGTAGACCAAGTAGCATTTATGCAGGTGAAGGGGAGCAAACCAAGAACACCACCTCTCACATGGAGAAAAGCAAGGTGAAAGTGGAAGGGTGTTCAAAGAACTATAAGAAGGTCTGAGTGGCCAGACCACTCACCCTAAGACAGGATGAGGCCAGTGAAGCTGGAGAAGGTTGCATGCAATGAGGACTCAAGGGAGGGTAGCTTAAAAATGTTGAATGTTATCCTAAAATAAGAAGGTTGAACATTCCTTTAGGTCCCTAAATCTCAGTAGTAGTGAATTAGTGCCATGGCCTGCAAGGGAAGGAAAGCACAGTCTAGAAAGAGCTTATTGGACCATGTACACTCTGAGAATTAATAAGAAGGATTGATAGAACTGACAGACCAAGAATGAGTCAGTGTTTCTAGACGAGATAAAGAGGGGGGGGGAGAGGGAGGGAGAATATTCATAGTCCAAAAGATAAGATGAGAATGATCATTTTAAATTACAGGGAGTAGCTTAGTCTATCTGTAAGGACTAACATAATCCTTTTCTCACCCATAGAAATGATTATTTCTACTTGCAAATTATCTCAATTGTTTCTTTTTCTTCTTGCCAGTAGCATGTGTAGTTAAGTATTTTAAGACAAGATGAGCTTTCATTTTAATTGAAAACTACATTGCAGGATAATTCTTATTATTATCATCCAACTGCTCAGATTCCTCCATATTCAAGTTTTACTCATTAATCTAAAATAATTTTTCAAGGAACTAAAATTAGCTACTTTCTTCCTAACTACGTCTATGCCATATGAGTATACACAGAGTTAAGGTACAACCATAATTCCTGATTACTTGCCTACTCCTCCTAGGTTAGTGGATCACCTGCATTTAACAGTAATTTGAAATATTTGTCAAGTCAAAATATTGTTCTAGATCACTTTTATTCTGAAAAATAACTCTCAGTTGGGATGCTCTGAGCTTCAAAGGACATAAAAAGTAACTCAAATCATTTAAATCAATAATGAGTGCACAGTTGCACATAGCAAGGCAGGTGGTTCCAGGACTGAAAGTTCATAGTAGGCACAAAAGCCTCAGTAAGGGCCTGGATTCTCTCCACCTTTCTGCTCAGCCAAACACAGTATGTCAGAGGTGTTTCCCTCCCAGTTGCAAGGAGGTGGAGGCAGCTCTGAGTGCCATGCACAGATACATCTGTATCTATCCCAGGAGAGGAAAACATTTTTATAAAGTCTCTCTTCATTGGGAAGTAAAAGTCTCTCCAAAACTCTCTGATAGCAGTCTTCCCCTTGAGCCTTATCAGCTACATCTAGGTCACAGGGACACACACACACACACACACACACAAATTGCTAGAAAGATACACAGAATGAAAATGGTTTGCAAGACCAATTGCAATTTATGCCCCAAGGCATTATGGGTTGCACCTTTCCTAAGCAGAAGGGGAGATGAATGCTGGAGTAAACCTAAAGATCTCCTAGCAGGGAAGAAAGAGAGAGAAGGCAAGGAAAGGGGCAGATAATGAATAATTCTGAAATTGTAGGGCCTGTTTAAAGAGAGAAAAGTCTGAAAAAACCAACACCAGGATGTTCTAAATCTCTAGGCCTGAAGCGTAAGAGGAGAGAGCGACTACCAAAAGCAGAAGGAGGAGGTTTTGTTGATTGACCCCACCCCCTGAGGTCTTTAAAGACTATCCTGAGGGCAATCCCACTATGAGGGAGCCAGGAGACCACCTTGACTTTGCTCTCCTGTTGCTGAAATTCCCCATTGGCCAACCCAATCAGGCAAACATGGCACAGTTTCTGTGGCAGCATGAGGGGAATGGGGTAGAGTTGCTTTGCGTGTGAAAATCTAGCACAGTCAATACACTCATTGATTAAAACCATTCTTGCTGTCATTGCAAACAAAAAAACATACTGCATACATACTTTCAAGCAAAAAAAAAGATTGTTACTTTTTCATTAAGTAAAATAAAAAGTTGTTCTTTTTGCCTTCCTCTCAAGTGTACACATTGATTATTTCCTTTAGTTTGTAACAGATTTCTTTAGCTTATCATGTTATTAGCAACATATTAGCAACCAACAGAAATGGTTAAGCACACAAGTATAGGCTAAGAAAGGGGAACCTAGTACCTCCAGTGTGTATATTGGACAGAAAAGTTCCATGGAGTTATGGGAATCGTGTCAGGTGACGGACAGTTTGATTAGGCTGTTCTAGAGAATTTACATTTTGAAATGGCTTTCAAAGCCCTTTTTAAAAATCAAGTACTTTTAACTCACACAGGACAATGTTCCTATTTTTACCTCCCTGGATTTCTCCCCAAATTCCTTTAGTATTCTTTAGATTAGTTCAGATTTTTCTATCCTCCAGTTCCTGCAGCACCAAGAGAAAGAGAAAAAAAGGGGGGTGGGGTGGGCAGGAAGGTAGGTAGAAACCACAGGAAAAACAAGTAAAACTTGAAGGTGTTATCTTTCAGATTTTTCAGTCTCTTTAATCTATATCCACCCAATTCTACCTTCTGTCCTTTGCCGCTCTGATAATAAGACGACTCCAAACAAATGATATGCCCCCTCCGAGGTCTATCAACTACTGTACTTGGCTTTCAAGAGACTCATTTTGCCTTGTTCCTGGAGAACTATGAGAGTATATTCCAAAGTAATGCTAATATGAAGGTGCATGTACCAGGCTTAAACAATTGACTCCATATTTTAAAACATGATGGCTTCAGGTGAAAGATCCATAGAATGAATAAAATAGTTACACAGGCCCCATTATATGGCGCTAATTGATTTTTAGTACTTCTTTTAAGCCAAAGAAACTGAAATGGGTTAATCTGAAATAGCTGTTAGCAATACTTAATCTTTTCATGCCTGAAATTCATACTTTATCTATGGCTAAAACTAAGAAATCTCTTTGAAATATTTGATATTGAATAGAATGGAAAACATAAGCTGTGCTTTGCTTTAAATAGCTAATTCCCTAATAGTGGACTCTTTTTGCTAATAGCAAGGCAAGATAATTAGCCCACAAACGCAAGATCCACAAGAACAGATACTTTTATCTCTTGTGTTCACTAATGTACTCTCTGAGTCTAAAACTGGCCCAATGTAGATATTCAATTAATACATGTCGAATAATGAATGACTCGCTAAAGCCCCAAGTAAGATGAACAATTGAATTATCAAAAATATAGTTAACATATTATAGATATTAAATACTATAAAATCAATAACACTATTACTATTTTTGAATATTTACACTTTGCCCCCTCAAGTTGAGTCTTATTCATTATACCTCACTGAATCTTTACAAAGGATTCAATTCTATCACAAAAGAGTGAGAATTCCGTTCTTTAAACAAAAAATCTGAGACTCATAGAGGCTATTTTTTAGTGGACCCAGAATTCATCTTCCTAACTATCTGTCTCCAAAATCCAGTCTCTTACACACAGAACTATACCTATAGCCTTTATCACCAAAGTGTAATGACTCAAATCTAGAATCCAATATTTAGTTCTTGAATCAGAAAATATCTTGTGTCTTAGGTTCAGACCACTTAGGTTTGAATGTCTTTGAGGTTACTCTCCTCCAAGTTACTGTGCAGCAGTTTCTAAACCTGCAAGATGTATTTAATAATTCTAGCTTATGAGGATTTTATTAGAATTAGGTGGGCCATTCTCCTGAATCTGTCCTAGTGTATACATCAGTGCTTATTCTTGTGATTTTCTGATTCTTCCCAAAGAAAAATGAAGTAGATGAGTTAAATTATTATATTGTGAAACAAATCTGTGTAGGAATGTGATCTAAGTAATTTCAACACAAAAACACTGTCACATCATTCTTTTTTTCCTTGTGTTGGGTAGGGATGGAAAAGACATTTCACTTCCCAGGCCCTAGGATGAACTCTCCATTTCACTTTGGCACCATAGGGAGCCGTGTCTATTAAATCTTCAACAACACTTTCAGGGAATCCTAGTCATTGTCGATGGCTGATCAAGAAAACATGAGAGGTCAGACATTAAAATCAACTCAGTCTGGTTTCATATATTTATAGCTTTATTTTCAGAGCCCAAGGAGAACACAGACAAGAAAGAAGAGAACACTGCCAATAATGACTTTTTACTCTTAGTTACTAGCTGTTTATTAAAGTTTGTGTTTCCTTCATAAGATGAGACAATTATTGCTTAATATTTCCAAATTACAAGTTAGCACAAGGCTTCCTCTGAGACCCATTCTCCCTGCTCTACTTATATTAAGGGCTTAAATTACTTAAGACTTGCATTTTTTTTTCTGAGATTTATTACATACCCAAGTAGAACATGATCTTAAAATGAATATAGTATCTAAGAAAATGTTTGTCTGAGTTCTCATTTCCTTGAAGACTTCTATCTTTAGAAGGCAAGCCATGGTGGACATGTTACAAAAGGAAGGAAGGAAAAAAGGAAGGAAGGAAAGAAGGAAGGGAGGAAGGAAGGAAGGAAGGAAGGAAGGAAGGAAGAGAGAGAGAAAAGTAAAAGAAGATCAAGAGGAAGGAAAAATAAAATTAGCATACCACCTTACTCTGTTGATTTTAAGAATTATTAACTTCTTAAATATCTGATAGCAAAAAAAAAAAAAGGTGAGGTCTTGATATGATGGTTAGAAAATGAGCTACTAATGGGGAGAAGCCATAAAGTGATAAAAAACTGTCACTTGGCAATTCTTAAGTGTCTGGGTATGAGCCAAACAGTGCAAAGCATGAATTCAGGTAAAACAAAAGATGTTCTGGACTTGATTGAGAAAACAATGGGGTAGTTCTGAGACCAATCTCAGAGAAGTTGTGCTAATGCAGTGTTTCTCAAGTAAGGCTGGTCACTCTGATCATCTGAAAAGCTACTTAAGATCCTTAAAGGGAGACTTCCACTTAGGCCACGGAAACTGTAATCTCTAAGAGTAGACTCTGAGCATCCATATTGTTTTAAGTTCTTGATGATTCCTATGAGCAGCCAAGGTTGAGAGCCCTGGGCTAAAGGGGGACTGAGCTCATGATTCCCCACTTCCCTTTGAATTACACAGAAATCTTAGTAGGTCAGATCATTCCTTTTCAGAGAGACAGTAATGGACTAAACACATTTTCCTCTACAAATTCACTGCCTGAGTTCCCTGACAACTCCTGTCCACTGTTACCAGCGAGAACTGAACTGCCATTCTGATGGAGTCTCCTGAGTGGCAGACTTATCAAGGGAGGGGCCATTGGATCTCTGCACAGCCTTAAAGTTGCTGAAAATCAAGATCTTTGGAGCAGTTGCAGGGAGAGCCTGTCCTCTTTCCAGCCTCCCAAGGAAACACTTGCTACCCTAAGCAGCTGTCCCAAGGCGTAAATGCATTAACCTCTGCCAAGGATCATAACAGCTGTTGAAATCAGCTGCTAATACACAGTGAAGGGAAGGGCAAAGGAGTACATCTGTAGTCTGCCATTGTCAGTTCCTTGGGGGAACCCCATGATCACTTTCAGTGTTCATGTGGGTGGATGGAACACAAAAGGGTGCAAGCTTGTGAAACAAGTGCAAATAAATATCTTCAAATGAAGTCACTAATTAAGGAGGACACACTTCTACAACAAGCTATCCGTAAACTTTCCATTTACTTGGAAACTTAAATATCCAGAATTTTAAAAATTATGTCTTGAAATGCTAAAATATATTTCAAATTCATAAGAATAGCTCACTAGCTTATTATTTTCTCAACCGTTGTTCCTTTTAAAAAAAAAAACTAAGCATTAATGAATTTTCTTCTTTGTACTTGTCAGGTTTTATAAACAGCTAAGGCTTTTTTAAAAAGGTACCTTAAATGAATGAATTTTTCTTTAATTTCAAACAGTAGTAGTTTATATATTTTAAAAATACATTTTTAGTGAGTCAGAAAGTACATTTAAAGGTGTTAACAAATTCTTAAGCTTAAGACATATTTTGATTTTCCTGGCACCTGGTGAATGTAGTGCCAGAGAAAATAGTTGCCAGTGGGAGTAAGTAAGCTTCACAATCTAGAAGGCACCAATGCCCTACATTTAACACAATTTTTATCTTTTAAACCCATGATAATGCTCTTTACTCTCTTACTCAGATTTTTATACCTTTAACATCTTATCTCTCAACTTTATCATATTTTTAGTTTATTATCCTTTTAGTTCAAGACATGGTAGGTTAACCAAAGAGCTGTAGTAAAAAGTAAAAACAAAAGATAGCTTTGAAGTAATACCATAATAATTTTATATTTTTGTGGTTCAAGATCTACAGATCTGAAATGACACTGACTGAATTTTTTATATCTTAAAGCCTCAAAAGTAAAGATGCAAATATGCCATTTTAACTCTACCACCAATGTCTTTTTGAGATAATTTCCCCCGCTCAGGGTAAAACATATTTTTGATACATTGTTTATAACGTTGTCCAAGAGAGAATACACACATACAAATATACCTTTAGAGGAGAGAAAGGCAGAAGAAACTATAGAGAATTATAGAATGTTCCAAGAAACATTATGTAGCTAGCCAAAAGGTAGAAATGGGAACTCACATGGAACAAGGGAGGAATAAGGAATATATATATCAGTCAGAGCGATTTCTATTACAAATTGCAGAACTCAACTCAAAATGGCCTGAAAAATAAATATTAACACTTTGAAGCAGCCACTTTCAGTTGAATCCATGTTTTTGAAAGATATCATTAGGAATCTCTCTTCCTTTTTCTTCTCCATTTTCCTTTGTCCCCTTCATTCCTGGTCAGGACCTCTAAATCGATGGTAAAAATCATAGAAGATCCATGCTTTCACAGTACCAGCTTAGCAATCATTGAGAAAATACAGCACTTCTTTCAAATATATCTAGAGTAGGAGCTGAATTCCACTGAACCAAGTTAGATCAAATGAGCTGAACTGTGGCTAGGGAATGTACCAATATACCCAGGATACCTGCTGATGCCTGATAATTCCCACCTGAATCAACAGGACAGAATTTAGAGGTAGGGTTGTAACCTAGCAGAAAATCTGTGGTATGGCTAGGAACAGATATACGCACATACAAGAATGCATGCCTATCCATGCACACACATAGAAAACACACACACACACACACACACACACACACACACACACACACCTCTATCATTCAGGACCCCAGATGGTATACTCAAGATAATTCAAGGAAGGTTTGACAATGATCATTCGTTAAATAAAGATATAGGCAGGGTTTAGAAAAAACACAGAATAGGAACAAGAGGAGACAACCATTAACAGGATCTGGAAGGAGAGAAGTTTTCGGAGAAGATTTCTCATTTTGAGAGGCCCCATGGTCTTTGGTCAAGAACAGCACCAGCACAAGACAACTTGTCAGGGAAGAAGCCAGGGGAATAAATGCCCCAACCTCAGTCTCCTCCCTTCCTCTGGTCTCTGGCAGAGATCCTATTGGCCAAACCCAATAGGAAGCCAAATGGAGTTCAGGGAGCTAGTAGGCCATTGTGTGTGTGTGGGAATATATATAATTATTATATTTATTACATTTTAATAATTATACAATTATATATTATAATAATATATTAGATATATATGTTATTTGTTCTTAAAAATCCAAAAGATATCCAGCACACACAAGCACTATAGAAAGATAGTTCATAATAGCATTCAGTTGCAAATGTGAGACAAAACAAATCCCATTACAGTAAATTGTATGGAAATAAAGATACCTGTACAACTTAAAGAAAATCTATCCCCACCCCATATAAGCGCTAGTCCCAACATTTATTTATCTCTACGTTTGTTCACAGGTAAGTGTCCTGAAGGGATAGTTAACATACCCTTCTTCTACTCTCTCACAATCCATTCACCCCACAACTGCAATCTGACATTTGTGCCCAACACTCCATAGCAGTGGATTTCCAGAGCTGGTCCCCAGACCAGCAGTCATCACTATTACTTGAGAACTTGTTGGCGATGCTAATTCAAGGGGTCTCATCCAGGACGTTGTGAATCAAAAAGATCTGAGAAATTGAGGCCCAGCAATCAGTGTTTTAGCAAGCCCTCCAGGTGATTCTGAAGCACACTGAAGTTTGAGAATCACTGCATTACAGAAATGGAAATTTCTCAGGTTGCCAATATTCTTTACCACACTAGAGTCAGTGAACACAGTTCTACCTTCACCTTTCCTGACCTTGACATTTTTGTGCTCAATTTAACATTGTGATCTTTTCTGCTAAGGGAATCAGCCTCTCTGTCCTCCCATACTCTTGGCTCAGGTCATAAGGGAAGCATTTCAATCCTCTTAGAAACACTAGGAAGAAAACCACTGTCCGTGTCTCCACTCACCTTATCCCAAACCTCCCTAATACTGGTGGGCACTTGACTGATAATAAGCTGAATTAATGAAGTAAAAATAGCTGTTCTCATGTTCTGCCCCTTACTTGTTTTCAAGCTACCTGCTTGGAGGCTGTATTCTATGTTCTTCCTTTCTCTTGCTTCTTCTGTGTAAAAAACTCAGTAGAGCAGTTTGTGAAACCTCTAGTTTCCCAGCCACTGTGCCAGCTAGTAGGAAAGGGAGAATCATTCAAGTAGGAAATAAGAAGGGGCCCATTTTGGCCTCAAATCTAAGCCAAGATTTCCTTTTCACCCCATTTTTTAAAGTTTTATTGAAGTTGATTTACAATGTTGTGATAATTTCTACTGTAACACAAATGACTGCATTAAATATATACACACACACATTCCTTTTCAGATTCTTTTTCCATATAGATTACCACAGAATATTGGGTAGAGTTCTCTTTGCTACACAGCAGGTCACCGTTGTAAGCCAAATTTTCTAATCCAGGTTTCCCAATAAGTAATGAAGATATCTTTATCTGGTTATTACATATATTTTTCAATTCAGAACACATGAAAACAAGGAAGGAGTATGGTTAATGGCCATCTTAAATACCCAAGTTGTAGCAGGTATAAAACAGCATAGATTCAGAAATAAACAGTTTTAGATCAAATTATGACATGGACATATTGAACACTCTGCTGAGTGTTCTGCTGGGGCTGAAAGGAATACTTCTGGCAAGTGGTGGCTTTTCAGTTCTTTGAACTTGGAGGCTAGCAGAAGCTTGTATTGTGGCTGCAGTCTAAGTACAGCTAGTGTTAGCAGGCTTAGGCTAGGTAGGTAGACTTTCAGTACAAGTGAGCAAGTGGCCAGTAGGAACCTTATGATTTTAACCAGTAGACTTGAGCTGAGAACCACACTTAGGTTAAATACAAAAGAAATCTGCCTTAGCAGTCATCATGGACATTTCAGAGCCTTCAGAGAAAACAAGCAGACACCTGGTTTATAGATGAAAATACAGTCTTCTTTCCTGAGATCAGAAGAGACCCTTTTGGGGAAATTAAAACTGGAGATACACTATGACTTCTCCTGGGACTTGGTCCCATGAATGAGTGAGTAGGAATCGAGAAAGGCTTCTATGAGAGTGAGCAGGCTTTCATGTGTGTACCATTGGGAGGTGACTCAGCCTGGAATACAAAGTACAGAGCTGAAGTAAGCATCTCCTAATCTGTAGGAGCTGAGATTTTTAGAGTCTTGAACATTGGCAGAAGAAACCTAAGATTGCTTTTACCCACCCCTATCCTGTTTTATAGTTGCTGCTAAATGACCCATAACGGAAAAATAAACATGCAAACCTCTAAAACTGCTAAAAGAAAAATATAAGGTGTTGTGGTGGAGCCACTGGAATTATAAAGAGTAACCAGAAACAAGGGAATTAGACATGAAAATAAAGGAAAGCATATAAATACTTGGCACAGGTTATTGGTGTTCACTGGACTTTGCTCTGAAGCTATGAAGACATTGGATTTGCAAAAGTGGAAACTATTGATTACAACCTGACCACTATCATGGAAAAGTTAAAACCAAAAATATTTCTATAATTTCCACTATTTTTTCCTTTATCCTCCAGATACCACTAAATGCATAATTTCTGGCTGACATCTGTAGACAGAGTCTGGATGGTACTATATTCCAAACACTGGTTGTATTATTTTGCTAGGATTGCTGCTGTTGGCCTACAAATCTCTGTTCTTTCTCAATCATATGAGTGAACAGGTAGTATTGTGATGATACAGTGTGTCATATTGACACTCAGACTCCTTTAAAAGAAGCAGTGGAAGACCCTGCATGTTACAGCTGTTGAGGGAACTCTCACTAACTGGAAATTCCAACTCATTGAAACTCAGAAAAATAAACCATAATGGAGAGCTAAATTTTTGGTTTCAATTCTTTGGGAATTTAATTTACAAGAAATATTTTTCTGGGCATTAATTTCTCCTCAGCAATTTAATCATTAGAAGGTGTTCCAGTTGCACAAATTTGGGTCATATTTCTACCACTGACATTGTTATCTGGAGCATTTTTATATTGTAATTTGATTATATAACTCCTGGAGAATTATATAAATGAGTACAACTGAGATGGAGAACAGAATAGAAAATAAATTTATAATTCAGCATAGCAGCAGACAGATTATTTAATAAAGGCTTCACTCATTCCAGATCATTCTGGGGAAAAATATGAATGGCCCACCATAATTCAAAAAGGAGACCAAGGAATGACAGGAAGAGACATCACAAAGACAGAGGTAAGACTGTCCTTACACACTGGAGTTCTCTCCTGCACCCTAGATTTCTCATAGGTTTGATTCTCAAGCCAGAGTGTCAAGAGATGGAAAGGTATGGAATATGAGAGAATCATTTTCTGATACCGATTATACTTTAGCTTCAACCCATAACTCAAGAACTCTTACTCTCTACAATCTCCTCATTCACTACTCCCAGAGGAAGGAGTGACAAGTATTGATGAGAACCTACCCTCTCCTAGGGAGAGTGAACATAATAAAACTCCATCTTCCCTTAACTAGTATGACTCCATTCTCTTCAAATGTTTCTCCCATCTCTCTGTCCACTCCTCCTTAATAGCTTTCACCAGCTTCGTCCTTTTTTTTTTCTTTTTGCCTTTTTTATCTAGAGCCACACCCGCGGCATATGGATGTTCCCAGGCTAGGGGTCTAACAGGAGCTGTAGCTGCCGGCCTTCACCACAGCCACAGCAACGTGGGATCCGAGCCATGTCTGAGACCTACACCACAGCTCATGGCAATGCTGGATCCTTAACCCACTGAGCGAGGCCAGGGATCGAACCTGCAACCTCATGGTTCTTAGTCGGATTCATTAACCACTGAGCCACGAAGGGAACTCCCCACCAGCTCCATCCTTCTATACATCACTTCAGTGAGTTCTCTAGGGTACCATCTTTAGTGCTTTCAGGATAATCTTTCTAAAATAGAGGCTTGACTCTCTTGTCTTAAAATATTTCAATGGATTTCTTTAGCTTTCAAAGCAAGATGTAAACTATTTAGTTTGGTCTACGAAGATCTTCATATCTCATTCCTGAAGGCCTCTTGTAAATAAATCAGTAGAGACATGATCTTATTTACAGATTTGAAATATACTTTGATAGCAATGTAGATGAACATAACAGGTACCCAGTAAATATTTGTGAGTGAAATGAGTGAAGGAATGAGGATATGAAAACTGACTGAAGCATGTATTGGAGAAAGGGAAGAGAGAATACTGACTCAGTGATAAGTTGGTCAATCTGCAACAAGTGTGAGTAATTAGAGGTAGGAGATTGGAGAAGAGGTGATAGCCAGATATTTTCTTTAGTTGGTGGTGTCATTTTCCAAGAGAAAAATCACCAGGAAGAACAATTTTAAGAATTCACAAGCTCAGTTTTAGAAATACTGGTATCACGTTTCTAACCACAGCTCAATATGAATTCTTTGCGCCATTCTTTTGAAATCATTTACCTGAACATGTTATTTTATACTTTCCATGTATTTCACACTTGTTCTGAATGCCTTCAGTATACATCCCTTCTTCTGTTACTGACACTTTCATTCTTTGTAAGTCATTTTAAAGGTCTCTCCTTTAGGAAGCTTATCACGACCCTTCTTTCAATTCACAGTCAAATTATAGCCATGAATTTATGTATCCATTCATCCATTAATCTATTCAATATTTAAGAATCAACTTAATCATTTTGTTAGATAATAAAATGTATTAAGAACCAACTATATGCCACTGTTCCTGCTCTGTGCCCCCTACTTCTAATAATATTTAATACATTACACTGTAGTACTCAATTTCTAACATATCTACTCCACACTTTTTAAATTTAGTGATTTTTAGTTTTTTCATTATAGTTGGTTTACAGTGTTCTGTCAATTTTCTATTGTACAGCAAAATGACCAAGTCATATATATGTACATATATATATATATATATATATATACACACACATTCTTTTTCTCACCTTATCCTCCATCATGCTCCATCACAAGTGCACAAGTGACTAGATATAGTTCCCTGTGCTATACAGCAGGATCTCATTACTTATCCATTCCAAATACAATAGTTTGCATCTATTAACCCTAGATTCCAAGTCCATCCCACTCCCTCCCCCTTGGCAACCACAAGTCTGTTCTCCAAGTCCATGAGTTTCTTCTCCATTGTAAGGTTCATTTGTGCAATATATTAGATTCCAGATATAAGTGCTATCATATGGTATTTGTCTTTTTCTGACTTACTTCACTTAGTATGAGACACTCTAGTTCCATACATGTTGCTGCAAATGGCATTATTTTGATATTTTTCATGGCTGAGTAGTATTCCATTGTGTATATATAACACATCATCCTAATCCATTCATCTGCCAATGGATATCTAGGTTGTTTCCATGTCTTGGCTATCATGAATAGTGCTGCAATGAACATAAGGATGCATGTGTTTTTTTCAAGGAAAGTTTTGTCTGGATATATGTCCAAGAGTGGGATTGCTGGATCATATGTTAGTTCTATATTTAGTTTACTGAGGTACCTCCATACTGGTTTCCATTATTTACCAGTTTACATTCCCACTAATAGTAGACAGGTTCCCTTCTCTCCACATCCTCTCCAGCATTTGTCATTTGTTGACTTGTTAATGGCCATTCTGTCAGGTGTGAGGTGGTACCTCACAGTAGTTTTGATTTGCATTTCTCTAATAATCAATGATGTTGAGCATTTTTTCATAGTCTTGTTTGCCATCTGTATATCTTCTCTGGAGAAATGTCTATTCAGGTTTTGTGTCCATTTTTCAATTGGGTTGTTGGGGTTTTTTTTTTGCTGTTGAGTTGTATAAGTTGTTTGTATATTTTAGAGATTAAACCCTTGTCAGTTGCATCATTTGAAATTATTTTCTCCCATTCCATAGGCTGTCTATTCCACACATAAATTCTTTGAATATAAGTACACTGCTTTAATTGATTTAATCCTCCAAGCACCTAGACTATTATTAGGTACATAGAAGTTGCTTAGAAAATGAATATGAAGGAAGGAATGCAAGAAACTGATTGGTAGGTATAGGTGTTAAGTTCTGGGCAATGATCCCCTTGAGAAATCTGATCCTTGTAAATTCTACTCTGAGAAAGATAAGAAAATAGCTGTGACATAATGCTGTATGCAAGAAATCAAATTTATCATCAAGCTGAATGAAGTAGGCATTAATGGGACAGATACGCTAACAAGATTTGAAAAAAAAAAAAAAAACAGGAGTGGAAGTTCCAAAGGGCCCCTCTCAAGTCAAACTTGTGAGTACCTTGTGAGTACCTTAGAGCACCTTTATGTATCATTAGGAGTGAATTTCTCTGAGCCAGAGTTGGATTCATAAAGGAGCAGAACTCTAATGAAATATTGTTAGTATTATTATTCCTAGGCCTTTATTGAATTGTAAATGAATCTTCCATTATCTCAAAATATATTACAACTTTATTATAATTGCAATTCCATAACTTTCTTTGGCTATTAAATATTATCATGTCAATTCTTATAGGAGTTCTGTTTCAAAATAAAGTTATTTTTCCCATGTTTTTCAGATATAAATAAACAAGCTACATAAAAATTACCATTTAATTTTATTGCTATATTTAATAGGTGTCCAAGTTTGTCTAATAAAGATCTTTTTATTAATGATTTATGAAGTTTTTGAACTTTAAATTTTCTCTTTCAATAGATATGTACTTGTTTGTTATCATTTATTAGCAAAATATTAAAACCTATCATTTGTTTTTATATATAGCTATTAGAGATGAAATTAAGCATACTATGTTTGAGGGTGGAATGGCAAATACATGGTACTATAGTACAAAATTAAGTGAAATTTAGCTTTAAATAGAAGTTTTAATTAGATGTTTAAGTCAATAAGAATGTACAAATGTATTAAAAGGCCATAGGATTTTCACTGGCCTAGCTCTCATTTGTTCAGTGGGATTTAAAGGAAGGAAAATTATAGATATGACTGATTACAAGAGGTCATAATGGTTTCAAACCTGATTGACTAGAGAAATAGAATATCTATTGGTAAATAGGAAAATCAAAATGAGGAAGAAACAAAAAGATTAATGAATTTGGCCTTAAAAGTATTGAATCAAATGTTTCAATAGAGTACATCAAAATGACAACAGACATTTATACAGTACTTTGAGATATGAGACTAGAATTCAAAAAGGAGATAACGACAGAATTAAAAGAGCATGTGTGAAAGTCTTTTATACAAGATGAGGATGTATGACATGGTTAAGAACCCAGACTAGATATTTAGAACAGATGAAGTCAAACGCAGTCAAGGGAGCCAGAGTAAAGCGGCAGCAGCAGCAAGTCAGCAACAGTGAAGAAATGGAACGTAGCACTAGGACAGGCAGAGTTCACTCAGCTGGGTCTAGAGTCAGAAACCATCCAATACTTGGACTACACTAAAGGTTCTCAGCTCAGTCAGGGGTGTGATTGTTACAGAACATACCATTTTCCTTCCTAAAAATTCAAATACGCAATAAAGAGATGACCCTTTTTACTTGATCGTAAAAGAAGGGCTAAGTTGCTGCTCTATTCCCAAAACACTGCCCCCCAAATAAACACTTTCTGGAGAGTTTTTCTTCCAGAAAGTGTTCCTGGTAACTGTTTTTTTCAAAAAGCAAGAGTTCTTTTCATTGCCCAAGAACACCCTCCATCAAATTTCAAACAAGAGCCATCTTGCTTAACTTCCCTCGCTTTAAGGAAAAAGGAATGTATTAATCAGAACAGGCCTGGCTGTTGTAACAACCCCAACAAAATAAAAGTTTATTTATCTTTCTCTCTACAAAAGTCTTTCATCTTTGTATGACTCTCTAGGGCAAGTGCCCTCTCTGCAGTCACTCAGCAATCTAAGAAACTTTGATCCTATGGCCCCACTGTCAACAGGTCGTCTGTATGCTCACCACTGAAGGAATGAAAAGAAGCTGGCAGGTTGCACAAGGGGCATGGCGGTTTAACTCTGTGTGCATTGGGCCAGTCTGAAACTATGTTTACCTGAATCCCTTTCCCCTTTAAATTTCCCAGTTAGAGGTGGCCAACATAATAGCTCAAGATTTGAAGGCAGAAGTGAAATTGCACTGGTTATACTGTGAAAGTTATCGTGGCTAAAGATGGTGAAAGACTGATGTAGTGCTATCAGCAGATTCCATCTTGTGTTTGCTCTCTCCCAACTGACAAAAAGGCAGAGGGGAAGATTTTAGCTTCTTCTGACTCATTTCAACTCTATGTTCTGACTACCAGCCTTCCTAATCCACATTAATTCCCATCTCCCAATTAGTCATAGATACAACAATCCTCCCTAGATTTCCCCAGCTATTTTTCTTCACAGTCCCATGCTGGCAGATAGACATACCTGCTTCACAAATTCCCTGTCAAACACCAATTTATCAACCTGTGCCAGCACTTCAGAAGTACCCATTTGTGGTTTTTCAACTGATCTGCAAATTGCCCTTTTACACTCTTATTTTTCCATCTCCTACAATTTGTAAATTCTTACCCAATAATAAAACCCTTGTTCTGTAATATTCATAGTGGCTCTGCTTTCCTGACTGGCATTGCTTGCTACAATTATTGGTACCAAGAGCATTTACAAAGGGACAGAAGTTTAAGATTGGAAATAAAGACTAAATAAAGGCATCAATGACCCTGTTGCCATCGGAAAAGGGAAGTCTGGTATTCTACAACAAACAGTGGCAAAAATAATGTCACTTAAATTGTTTCCTATACACACATGCCAAGAGAAGGCAGGGCTTTGGGCAGGGCTTTGCTCCTATAAGAAAGAAGGCAGGGCTTTGCTCCTATGAGAAAATTTTAATGTAAATAAAAGTACAATGGATTGCTTGTTTGTTCTAAGTGCACTAGAAAACTTGGAGAAAAACTCGATGGGCTCAGCATGTTAAATTCCTATCTTAAGAATGGTTAAAGAAAGAAAGTTTCTACAGCTGTTCAAAAAAAGTGACCTGTTTCTCTACCTGTAGGTCAAGATTTCCAGAAAGCAAAACTCAAAATCCAGTGCCCTGCTTGGCTGAATAACAATCCCAATTGAGTTACCAACCTCACGGTGAGGGCACTGAGAAATAGGGGGACCCTAAAATATGATAGATTTCAATAAAGAATAAAACGTTGGCATTACAGCAATGGGATTGATGGCATTTTGGGACCGCTGGGATGCAGGTTTGATCCCAACCTGGCACAGAGGGTTAGGGACCCAGTGTTGCCACAGCTGCAGCTTAGGCCTCCACTGCAGCTCAGATCCGATTTCCTGGCCCAGGAACTCCATATGCCACATGACATCCAAAAAATAAAAAATAAAAAAAGAAATAAAGAATAGAACCCTGACTCCCTAGACTGTGCTGATCTTCCTTTGACAGTGAAAGGAGCCCTTTGCACATTGACCAAGTATAGAGATGGCCTCCCTTGAGGTAGGTACCTTGAAGACATCCACCCAATCAAGATCAATTCCCACCAGCTCTCCTTGTTTCCAGACCTACCTCCAGACATAAATCATGAAGCGGTCAGGTTCAAAATAAGTACCATACTCACCCCAAGATTTCCAAGACTTTTGTTATTTTTTGGTCTTTTTGCCTTTTTATGTAGAGCCGCACCCGCAGCATATGGGGGTTCCCAAGCTAGGGGTCTAACAGGAGCTGTAGCCTCCGGCCTTCGCCACAGCCATAGCAACGTGGATCCAAGCCGCATCAAACAAACCTGAGTAAATATGTATGGCAGTGGCTCATAAGAGTGTCGAGCTGTGACAGGAGGAACATAGATTGGAAAACTACTAAACTCTTACTTGATTTGAAAGCAGAAATTATCTCAATAGAGAACAGATGTCTGACCTAAATCATTAAAATAGTCATAACTCCTTAACTAGTTCCACAGCTTGACAAACTCACAGCCATCTGGACAAAAGCAAGGCTAAGTACCCTGAGGAAGGTCCCAGATATAATTGCCAAATACTGTATGCAAATACTTTTCTTAGCTTTTTTTAAAGGACATGTGGCCTTTTACCAGGAGGACCATGCTTTAGAGAGGAGAAAATTACCCAACTTTGAGGGAATTATTAGACTAGCTTTGGATGGAGATAATTTCTGAAGAATAAAAAGACTATTATGGACCACCAGCTAGTCATAGTACAGGCTTTTGAAAGTCAGGTGATTACTGAAGTTTTGACTCTGGTCTATCTCTGGTAATTCCAGTGTGCTCCAAAAGTCAGCTCATGGTTCTTTTCTCACTTCTAGAAAGCATTACTGGAAAAGACAAGATAAATACCTGTATAATCACCACACTTGTTCCTTGACTTACAGAGTAAGGGTTAATATAGTAAGGAATCAACTGGAAACCTCTAGAACCACTTCTACATACCAACGTAATAAAGGCAGTGCTTCATTTCTATAGAGATTACAGTTCTAAGTGCCAACATCAATGACTTGAAAGATATGGAAATGGTGATTCCTACTACATTTCTATTCAATTTGCCTATTTTCCTGTGCAAAGGACAGACGGCTTGGAAAATGACAGTAGATTACTGTAAACTTAACTAGTGGCCACCCCTATTTCAGCTGCAGTTCCAGATATATTTTCTTTACAAAAGTAAACCAATGTATTTCCTGGTTCCTGGTATGTAACAACTTAATCAGATTAATGCTTCACCTGGCAAAGATAGCAATACTCTAGCACAATTCTACTTCAGGATTATATCAACTCCACAGTCCAATGTCATAATCTACCCCAAAGCATAATTCTTTGATCATCTCTTCACTACACAAGATGTCATGATGGCCCACATTGATAATATCATGCTGATTCGACCTGGAAAGCAGAAAGTAGCAATTACCTTAAACACTTTTGCAAGCCATGTGCATGTAAAAAAATTCATAAAAAATTTCTAAGATTCCTATGGTCTGGAGCACATCATTATATCCATTCCAAGGTGAAGGTTAAGCTGCTGAAATTTGGCCATTCCTAACATAGAGACAGACTATGTTTAGTGGGCCTCTTTAGATTTGAAGTCAACATATATGCCATTCAGGCATGCTATCATAACCCAATTATTGAGTAATCCAAGACTGCCAGCTTGGAGTGGGGCCCAAACAAGAGAAGGTTGTGCAAAAACAAAAAACCTTGACTTTCACGTAAGCTGTTCTGCAACTTATGCCATATAACAAAGTAGATCCAGCTGTGCTTGAAGTGTTTGTGGCAGTAAGAATGCTGTATGGAGCCTCTATAAAGTCAAGAAAGTGAAAAACAGTGCACACTTTTAAGATTTTGGTGCTAAGCTTTCCAGATACCTACTCTTCTTTTTTTTTTTTTTCCTTTTTACAGGTGCACCTGCAGCATATGGAAGTTCCCAAGCCAGGGGTCAAATTGGAGCTGCAGCTGTGGCCTATGCCACAGCCATGGAAACACTGGATCTGACCTACACCACTACTTGCGGCAATGTGGGATACTTAACTCATTGAGTGAGGCCAGTGATTGAACCCACATCCTCACAGAGACAATGTCCAATCCTTAACCTGCTAAGCCACAATGGGAACTCTCCTACTCTCCTTTTGAAAAAGAGCTTTGGGCTTTTATTAGGTCCTAAAAGAGAAGTGGACACAGGCTACCAAACTACTTTGAAAACTAAATTGACTATTAAGAACTGACTGTTGATTGATCTCCCAAGCCATAAAACTGTGAGTGCAGAGTAGCACCGCAGACTCTATCATTAACATCATTAACTGGAAGGGGTACCCACAAGATCAGGCTTGAGAAATTCCTAAAAGCACAAGTAAGACACATGAGCAAGTAGTTTGGATTCCTGTGATTCCTATTACAGCTCTAATGTCTCCACTTTATCAGACCATACATATTGGAGTCACTTTAACCATCTGACTGATGAGAAAGAAAAATTTGGTGACTGGTTTACAGATAGTTCTGCACAGAACACTGGTACCACCTCATGGTGGAAAGCTATTCCACTACAACCCCACGCAGGTGTGGCCTCAAGGACAATGGTAACAGAAAAATATCCCTGGTGGCCATGACTTAGAGCATTGCACTTGTTTTTTCCATTCTGCCTAGGACGAGAGAGGAATGGATCCACACTGATTCTTAGGCAAGAGCTGACAATGTGTTTGCTAGATGGTCAGGGACTTGGAAGAAGCGTTAACTGGATTTAGTGAAAAGGAGTTCTGGAAAAGCATGTGAATCGAAGTCTGAAACTAAGCAGAGTATGAATACATCAGTGTCCCATGTCTATGACCACAGAAGAGCAACACCAGCAGAAGAGGTTTCAATAATCAGGTGGACAAGATTACTCAATCTGTACATGCCGGTCAGCCTCTTTGCCCAGCTACTCTTGACTTTGCTCCATCAGTTTATGCATAAAATAATTATAGTAGCAAAGGTGAAAGTTATTTATGATCCGAGTGACATGGACTTCCACTTACAAAAGGTTACTCTATCAGCTGCTGAGAGCCCAACCTGAGAGTAACAGATTAACACCGAATTCCAACATGGTACATGGTTTCCCAGGAGAACCACACACCTCAAGGCAGATTGATTACTTTGAGTCATTTCCAACATGAAAGGGGAAGCAACTTTTTTCTCACTAGAGAACACCCTTACTCTGGATACAGATTTGTCATCCCAGCCCACAAGTCTTCAGCCAAAACCACCATCTGTGACCTTAAGAAAATGCATTATCTACCAGCATAGTGTTCCACACAGCATTGCTTCTGTCCAAGGAAGTTATTTTATAGTAAGTAAAGAACAGGAATGGGCTTTTGCTCAGTGAATTCACTGACCTCACCATATTTCCCAGGAGCAATGAAATGGTCTTTTAAATAAGACTCAAATGCAGTGCCAACGGTATGGTCACACTTTGTGTGGTTGAGGCAATATCCTTAAGCATTTAGTACATGCTCTGAATCAATGCCCAATGTATGATGATCAGTTTTTCCCCCATAGCCAAGCTTCCTTGGTTGGAAAAACAAGGAATCAAAGATGGAGTAGCTCCTCTACCTATTACTCCTAATGATCCACTAGCAAAAGGTTGGCTTCCTGTCTCCAAAATTTAGTATCTGCTAGTTTAGAGATTTTCACTCCAAAGAAGGAATGCTTCCAGTGGGGAACACAACAATAATTCTTGAAAACTGAATTTGAAACTGCCACCTGGCCACTCACTCTTCATAGCAATGACTCAGCAGTCAGAGAAGGAACTGCTTGTGGTGGGTAGAATGATTGATTCTGACTCCCAAGAGAAAAATGGGTATTTGTCCAAATTCTAGGATTGATTCAAAAATTCCCACTCTTGGCCTGGGAACTTCCATATGCTGTGGGTGCAGCTCCAAAAAGCAAAAAATTCCCACTCCTGGTGTAGATGCCAGTATAATTCCCTCCCCTTAAATGTGGGAAAGATCTACAAGTATGATCACAGAGGTACTCCTTGATTAGATTACATAATATAAGATTCAGCTGCAGCAGACTGGAGTAAGTTTCTCCTGCTATGTTTGAAGAAATAAGCTGCTGTGTTCCAAGGTAAGACAATTCCTGGGACCTAAAAGCAGCTTTAGGAGCTGAAAGGTACTCTCTCCCCTAGCCAATATACAGAAAGTGAGTGTGATCTCAGTCCTAAAACCACCAGGAACTGAATTCTGCCAACAGCCTGAATGAGCTTAGACAAGAACTCTGTGTATCAGATGATATCACAGCTCTAGCTGACGATTGGGTTTCAACTTGAGGAGACTCTAAGCAGAGCACCCAGTAAAACCATACCTATACTCCCAACCCACAGAAACTGTGTGTTTATTTTTTTAAATTGCATTAGTCTTCTATTGTCACAAGCCAAGTTATAGTAAATTTAGCAATTGTGTTGCTTCTACACAGCAGGGTAGAGAGGCAGATATCTGGGACACGAGAGAGGCTCTAGGACACCTCTCAGGACTCTATTCCTACAAAAAAAAAAATTAATGGAACAGTACAAAAATACAAAATAATCAGAACTGCTAACAGCACAGACCCTTCAGGAATACGTGTGGGGTACTCCACCAGTTAAAAAGCCATGGTCAGCAAAGCTGCTGGCTGAGCGCAAAGAGAATATGGAATGCGTATTAGAAGAAGCAAGTTATAAATACCAGCGACAACCATGTGATTACAAATTTAAGACTATAGTAGCTATGGGTATTTCATTATTTTGATATGAATGTGTGTGTATATCCATATGTCTAGATATGCAGAAACACTAATCTTTACTTTTTTCCTATTTCCCCACTAACATAATGCTATGTATTAATAGATATTAACCTAATCTATCAATGCTTAAGTTAGAAGATACTAAAAGGGAGCAGGACTCAGCTAGAAAAGGAGTAAGCATCACCCAGAGATGGGGCTTTAGTGTCCTCTTTGGGGAGAGGATACAATGTTAGCATGTTATCAGTTGCATGTAGTTGCATCATGTTAGGTAGCATCATGATTTAGCTATTAGATATAAATTTGGTTAAAAGCAATATGAATGGCTGACAAGGTGACAAAACTTGCCTGTAGTTGTTTTGTACTTCATCAGTCTGGCTAATCTGGAACTAGTTTCCCAGAATCCTCTTCCCCTGTATGGTTTTCAGTTAAATGTGGTCTGAAGAGAAATCAATGAGATTTGGAAAAGCAAGAGTGAAAAAGCAGCCATTGCTCTCTGAAGGTCATCCTAGTTACAGGCAGTAAGAAATACAAAGATCTTCCAGAAGATTTCAGCTAGTCTTTAATCTTCTTGATATGGAAAGACAGACGCAGACCTAATCAGTAGATTCAGCTTGTTCTCATTCTTCCCCACTCTGCATTCAGCTCTACTTCTAAGCTGCTAACCCCATTCATAAACAGGAACCCCAAACCATCACCAGACATAGAAAGAGTAACCTTCCACAGACTTTTCCACCAGTTCCCCCTCATGGTCCTACTCCACGTGTCAGTTCCCAAACTCCCTGGCAAGCTAACTTGTCCATCCAGACTCATGCGTCAGATGGGCTGGTTAGTGCCTCTGCTCTCCAGCTTCTCCAACAATCCTGCAGGGTCTCATCCCTCTCTCAAATCACTGCTCCACAGCACTCAGAGTGAGCCTGCTTCCCTGACAGAAGCCTGGCTGACAGAGAAGCTTCTCACTGTTTGCAGCCAGAGAGACCAGACCATGAGGCAGAGCATCCACAATACACTTATCTCCAAGTAGGCTGGGCAAGACTTGAGAACTTTTTTATTTTTATTTTTTGATCCTTTTGCCTTTTCTAGGGCTGCACTCGCAGCACATGGAGGTTTCCAGGCTATGGGTCCAGTTGGAGATGTAGCCACCAGCCTATGCCACAGCCACAGCAACACGGGATCCAAGTCATGTCTGCACCCTATACCACAGCCCACAGCAACACCAGATCCTTTAACCCACTAAACAAGGCCAGGGATCAAACCCTCATGGTTCCTAGTCGGACCCGTTAACCACTGCGCCATGACAGGAACTCCAAGACTGGAGAACTTTTGACAAGTGAGCCATAGTGATGTCAACCATTTCTTTTTCATTTTAAAATATTAATTTACTATTTTTAAAAAGGATAATAGCCATGTGCTAGTTACTTTTAAAACTGCCAAGAATATAAAAGTTATATCTTATAAAAGTCGGGATGTTCACTTCATCACCCTCCAAATAATCCTACTTAAAAAGAGCCTTTTCTTTTACTCATAGGTTATAGGACAAAAGGGTTTCAAGTTACACTACACTCCTTTTACAGTATCATTTACTTTCTACACTGGTCACTGGTCAGGGGAGAACACAAACAGCAAAGGTAAGTAAGAGGCCATAAAACACTTCTTAGAATAACAGGTCCAGCATCCTTGTTAACAGCAAAAATCAAGACTAGGTGGTAAAGTAACAGAACAAAGAGCATCTTGAGAAGCTAAATAGTAAATGGAGGAGAAGATGATAGAGGAACCTGAGAAAGCAATGACATCCTTAGAGTATTCTGTGGAGGATATTAAAACATTTATACAGAATGCAATAAGAATGTTGGCAAACAAACTGACAAAGGAAAAAATAACCGAGGTTTCAATGGCCACTAAACATAGAATACTGGAACAAAGAGGATAAGGAAAAAAACGTATCTTAAAAATGAGGGACCCCCCTCATCCCCTGCCAATGAGGAAAAGGATAAGAGTAGAGGCAGAGATGCCAAAAAGTTCTGATAAAGTACAGTTTCTCTATTTCTCTCATTCCTGTCTCAACACCCACCCACCCCCACTGAAAGGGTTTCTTCCAGTTACCATAGCTAATAAATAATTATCACAAAGTCAAATTTTAATTAGTAACATGCCTTACTTACGTAGAGCTATATACTGGCTGAGTCTAAATTAAGAAGAGTGATGCCAACAAAGATGCCCTTGAACCTGCCACCACAACCATTATTCTTCAACTCCCAGAGATAAAAGAAGAAAAGAGAAAATGTTCTTACACAATTACTTGAGTAATTGTATGGAACAGAAACTGACCTATATGGAGGAATTTGGGGTGAAGAAAAAAATAGTATAAATAACACAGTATCTTATAACATTAGTTGGGGAGTTATTATCTAAATCTATCATTGCTTTCATTTATTTTAATTATAGACATAAAACTGATTTAAAAAAAACAGGCAAAGAGCATAAGAAAAACATTAAAATATAACCAAATCTTTAGCAGTCACTCTAGAACCTCGTTGCTAAGTGGTCAATTGACATGCTTCAAAGAAAATGAGGACTCTTGGCTTGTGACTGAAGCCATGTTAAAAAATAAAATTGAATCATAGTCATTTAAAAAATACAGCATAATACGGTGCATCAGTTTAATTTTTGGTCCTTAAAACCTCCCTAAGATCAATCACAATGTTACACACTATTTCCTGGTAATAATAACAGTAGTAGTTAGTAAGCTGACATTACTAAGAGCTTGCTCTGTGTTAGACACTTTGCCAAGTGCTATACTTAGCTCATTTAATCTCCATAACCCTAGAAGGGAAACTATTATTATCCACATTTCACAGATGCAAGAAAATTGGAGTTGAGACACAAGTGATTTACTCAAGGTTGCCCAGTAAGAAAGGAAGCACGGTACTTAAACCCACAGCTCTCTGATGTGAAGTTCCATGCTCTCCACCACTGCTCTATCCAAACTTACATTCATGGACTTCCACAAATGCTCATCCAACTATAAATGCTATGCATCCCCCAGCAAAACCTCTTTCCTACAGATTCTATTAATTTTTTCAAAAACGCAGATCTTTCATGAACCTCTACATAAAATTGGCTATTTTTGGTTATTTTCTTGGCCTTCTTGTCTTTCAAGAAGATAATCTCTGCAAAGTCTGTTTAATTTAAATTCAACCTAAGTTAAAAATTTTGTCACTCTCCGGAGTACTACCATTTCTGGTGTGGAATTGCTGACCTAGTTCTAAAGTACAGTATAAATTCGTAAAGCTTAAATGTAGTCCTTAGGGAAAGAGCTGAGTTACTGTCCATGTCCCATTTATGCAGAAAGCTAACCTTTGAAAAGAATTCATTTCTTACTGTAAATGTTTAAAAAATAAAAATAATGATGCTTATACTTTAACAACAATGACCTGTGCTACCTTGGCTTTGGTTTTTATAACTTATAGTCCAAATACCCAGCTTGGGTTCAGTTTTAGAATATATGACACTATTTTATGTAAGGTAAAACATCACATACTTAATTAACCCTATATACCTTTAATCTGTAAGTTAAGTGGATAGGTTGAAAACAGCTGTCTCTAATTTATACTAAATCAGATAATGAGAAAGCCTATTAATTATCTAACTATATGACATGAAACAGTTATTTCCAACTATTGTATTGATGGCATATGGACATTGATTTTGGCTCATAAAAAAGTGTCAGAAACACTAAAAAAATCTACTGATTAATGATATCAAATGTATAACCTGTGACATTTAGAAGCTTCAAAATCAGAAAATGACTCCAAGTTTCATACAATTTTGTAGTACTTAAGAGAAAAATTATTAAAGGGAGTTCCTGTTGTGGCTCAGTGGAAACGAATCTGACTAGCATCCATGTGGACGAAGTTTCCATCCCTGGCCTCGCTCAGTGGGTTAAGGCACACACATTGCCTGAGCTTCCGTGTAGATGGCAGATGCAGCTCAGATTTGGCTTCGCTGTGGTATAGGCCAGCAGTTACAGCTCTAATTCGACCCCTAGCCTAGGAACCTCCATATGCCACAGATGCAGCCCTCAAAAAGAAAAAACGAACAAACAAACAAACAAAAAACACCTATGTTCAGCAAGGGCATATTATATTCAGCTGTAAAGAATAAAAATTCTCTCAATCTAGCTGAAGAAAAACAGGACGTAACATAAAGGTAAACACACATCTCCTGGACATTCAAAGAGAGGAAATGGAGAACAACTAGACTACAAGGGTCTCAGTAATGGAACTGAAAAGAACAAGGGCACATCTTACCCTCTTTCGGAGATTGCCCAGGTTTCCGCTCTCCCTCACGCCAGCTTCCTAGACATGCGTATAACCAAAGCAGCCACAATTACCAGAGGGTGCACCTCGGGCTGTTCTTTTAAGTACTCCTATCATTGGCTGAGCAGGATTACCTGTTGCATCTGCTGTGGATTGTTATAGCCCCTGAGTCAGGTGTCCATCCTAAAGCACATTAACTAGAGAAACTTTGATCGGATAAAAACAGCAAAGCATACAGCTACTTCCAACTACAAAAATGACAACAGAAACAATAAAAATGCAGGCTTTAGTCTATATATTTAAAATTCAAATGAGAAAAAAAGATAACTTTTATCTTTGGCATATGAGGTCTGCCCAAATACAAAAAAAAAATAAAGAGAATTCCCAAAATAATTTACTTAGTCAACTTTTCTCCCATTTTAATGAAAATAAAACCATCGACTTCATTTTAGATTACTGTAAGCTGAAAAAAAATGTTTAACAATGCTTTCGATTTCAGTTTTTGAACTCAACAGATGCAGTTTGAATAATATAACTAAACTAAGCAGCTTCAACTGGCACATTTTCAAAAGGACTCGTCTCTGGATAATGTAGAAATAATGAATACAGAATTAAGCCACATTTTCAGAAGTACTCAAATGGCATCCTCTCAGTAGGATTTCTACTGTGGTTCAAACAAAAATAAATAAAATGAACAAATAAATAAACTTACAGTTTAAAGCAATTATTTTAAATTTGTTAGATGGACACATAAAATAGTTAAAAATCAAAATTTTAAATATTATATATATATATATATGTCTTCTGGGTCTCTTTCTAATATTTAACTATCAAAACAGATACATATAATATTAAATGAAGTGTCTCACAAAACTATATGAAAACGTCATAAGCACTGTTGGTTTTCATGCATTGCAGAAACCTCTTTATCTTTTTTTTTGGCTTGGAATCTATGAATTATTTTCTGTTTTCTGTGGAATTCTTAGTAGTGTACTTTCCACATAGGAGGCCTTTTAAATTCACTGACTGATTTTAATTTGTGGTGGTCTATCTTTCCTTCATCTACAGTTCCGTAAGTTTTATGAAGTGCCCATTTTGTGAAAATAACCATACTTAGCAATGCAATTAGGTTTTAGACTGGCTGTAATCAGTAATTAAACTTCTATTTTACTCTCTTTTTCTACAGTTCTCTAAAAGATGAAGAAATACCTGCATGAACTGGTGAGTCCTTAGGTACTTGAAAATTGATTACATTTCCTAATAATATACCCACTTAATTGGTTCTCCATTGCGTCTACATTCTCTTTTTTGCAGGATGCCTCCCTTAGCAATCTTTCTATGTGCATATTGAAATAACAATTTAATGTCAAGGAAAGAAACCTAACATTTTTGTAGGTAATTAATCAAGTCATTTTTAATTGATCTTCCTTCTTTAAATGGGATTAACTGTAGAAATTTGATTTTTTTTAATTTTGGCAAGCTGACTTTACTGCTATTTTAGTTAAGAAATGCTTTTGTGGATGGAAACACTACCAACTAATACTGAGGCAATAGTAAAGACCAGTTGGTGGTTCAAATTGCATGCGCCATTGCTCTGTGTGCAGTATGTGAATAGTTTTACAAACTTATCATCTAACTGGAATTAAGTTCCAGCTTTCTTCCAAGTAGCCATTAGGATAAGCCCCCACTTGGATTTTATCTCTCGCATCATTAAAAATATTGTTCATGTAGCACTAACCACATTTTTTAAACTTTTTTACAATAATAACTCTAAAAATGACACCCAGTTATAGCAGACTGATACAACATTGCAGTCTGTGATTTCAGATCATGAGAGTTAAGAACGATCCTGTGAGGATCAGTGAATTAAAGACAGAACAGGAAAGGTATGGACTAAAAATTCTATGGTAACTTGACTCAGAGAGTTAGTTGGTAGGAAATAAACAAGTTGCAAAGGCCAAATCAGGAGGTAAGTTCCTAGCACAGGTGTGAGCAGGAGGAGATCATTACGTACTGAGTAATAAATCCAAAACCAAAACCAAAAGGAAGTATCAGCGGTCAGTTCTTTGGCAAGGGTTGTTAGCAATTCTTCAAAACTAAGGTTGGTGGCAAGATCAGAGGCAGGAATGAAGGGAGAACTTAATTTATGAAGCTGATACCAAAGAGAGACAAAGACAGTACAAAAAAGAACATGGGAAAAAAAGGAGAAAAAGAAGGAAGGAATAAATGAATGAAGGAATGAGAGATTGGAAGTAAGGAAAGAAGACTACACAACAATAACTCCTCAAAAATATAGACATAAAAATCCTTAAAATCTTAGCAAATTGTATTCACCAATACATAAAAAAAAAAAAAAATGGCATGCCATGGCCAAATGGAGTTCATTTCAGGACTGCAAAAATTCAATCTTTGAAAAATAATGTAGTCGACCATGTTAACAAACTAAAGAATAAAAATCACATGATCATATCAACCAATGCAGAAAAATAATTTGATAAAATTCAATGCTCATTCATGATAAAAACTCTCTCTAAAAAATAGGAATTGAAAGGAACTTCCTTAACTTGATAAATATCTACAAAAACCCCCACAGCCAATATTATACTTAATTATGAAAAGCTGAATGCTTCCTCACAAGATTGGGAATGAGGTAAGGAAGTCTTCAACATAGTACTAGAAGTTCTGGCCAGCACATTAAGGTAAAGAGGAAATAAAAGGCACACAGGTCTAAAAGTAAGAAATAAAAAAAAATATCCCTATTTGCGACCTGACTGATGACATAGAAAATTTCAAGTGAGTTTGCAAGGATTGCAAGATTCAAGATAAACATAAAAAATCAATAATATTTTTACATATTTAAAAATGAATACCTAGACATCAGAATTTAAAATACAATACTAAAAAAGTAAATCAAATGCTTAGATGTATATCTGACAAAACTTACAAAATATGAATGCTGTATCTACAAACACTGATGAAATGAAAAGGCATACTATGTTCATATCTTGGAAGGCTCAACATAGTAATGATATCTATTTTCCCCAAATGATATACAGGTTTATCACAGCATCTATCAAAGAAGCAAGATGTTTGGTAGATATTGACAAGATTATTCTAAAATTTATATGAAGAAACAAAGGAACTAGATTAGCTAAAATAATTTTATAAAAGAAAATGAGGTAAGAGGAATTAGTCTACCCAGTAATTAAGACTATGTGGTATTGGGGGAAGGACAGACGTATATAACAGAACAGAGAAATCAGAAATAAACTCACATAACCATGCTCAACTGATTTATGGCAAAGGTGTAAAAGCAAATCAGCTGAGTAAAGATGGCCCTTTCAACCAGTGGTGCTGGAGTAATTGAGTATCCACCAGCAAAATAAAAGAAGGAAGGAAAGGGGAAAGAAAGGAAAGGAAAAAAAAAACTAGGCCTAAGCTCATGTTTCGTACAACAAATTAACTCAAAATGAACAATGGATTTAAGTGTAAAACTATAAAACTTAAAAAAATAAAATAAAACCAGGAGAATTTCTTTGAGATCTAGTGCTTGACAAAGAGTTCTTAGACTTGATACAAAAACATGACCCATAAAAGGAAAAATTAGGAATTACATTTCATCAAATTTTTAAACTTTTTCTCTGCAAGACACCCTGATAAGAAGATGAAAAGGCAAACT
>PVHT020000141.1:32937597-32969635 GCA_004024745.2 Catagonus wagneri | reverse complement strand
GGGTCTAATCGGAGCTGTGGCCACCGGCCTTCGCCGCAGCCACAGCAACGCAGGATCCGAGCCGCGTCTGCAACCTACACCACAGCTCACGGCAACGCCGGATCGTTAACCCACTGAGCAAGGGCAGGGATCGAACCCGCAACCTCATGGTTCCTAGTCGGATTCGTTAACCACTGCGCCACGACGGGAACTCCAGATTTTTTTTACTATTATTATATGCTTTGTGATGAACTGTGATCAGTGACCTTTGATGTTACTATTGTAATTGTAGCATGTAATTATAGTTCCCTCATCTCTCTCCTTCTTCTCTGGCCTTTATATTCCCTGAAACACAATAATATTGAAATTAGGCCAATTAGTACAATGGTCTCTAAGTGCTCAAGTGAAAGGAAGACTTACACATCTCTCATTTTAAATCAAAAACTACATGTGATTAAGCTTAGTGAGGGAGGTGTGTTGAAAGCCAAGATAGGAGAAAGCTAGGCCTCTTGTGCCAAACAGCGCAGTGGTGAATGCAAAGGAAAAATTCCGGAGGAAAAATTGTTATTCCAGTGAACAAAAGAATACATGAAAGCAAAACAGCCTTATTGCTGATGTGGAGAAAGTTTAATTATCAGGATATAAGATCAAACAAGATAAAACATTCCCTTAAACCAACTTAATCCAGAACAAGGCCCTAACTCTCTCAAATTTGTGAAAGGCTGAGAAGGTAAAGAAGCTGCAGAAGAAAAGTTTCAGCCCAGCAGAGGCTGGATTATGAGACTTTGGAGAAGAAGCCATCTCTAAAACCATAAAAATACAAGGGTTGGCATAGGAAATGCAGCAACTTAACCAGAAGATCTAGCTAAGATAATTAATGAAGGTGGCCACACTAAACAACAGAATATCAATGCTGATGAAACAGCCTTCTCTTGGTAGAAGATGCCATCTAGGCCTTTCATAGCTAGAAAGCAGAAGCCAATACCTAGTTCAAAAGACAGGCTGACTCTCTTGTCAGAGCTTACATAGCTAGTGACTTAAAGTTGAAGCCAGTGCTCACATACCATTCTGAAACTCGTAGGGCCCTTAAAAACTATGATAAATCTACTCTGCCTGTGCTCAATAAATAGAATAATAAAGGCTAAATGACAGCACTTCTGTTCACATATGTTAAGTCCACTGTTGAGACCTACTGCTCAAGGAAAAAAAACCAAAAAGAGAGATTCCTTTCAAAAGATTATTGCCCATTAACAATGAACTTGGTCATCCAAGATTAATGTTGTTTTCAAGCCTGCTAACACAACATCCATCCTGCAGCTCATGGATCAAGAAGTAATTTTGGAGAGTCCCAGTGTGGCTCAGTAGGTTAAGATCCCTGGCCTAGCTTAGTAGGTTAAGGATCCAGTTATGCTGCAAGCTCCAGCGCAGGCCACAGTAGTGGCTTGGATCTGATGATCTGGCATTGCTGTAGCTGTATTTTGCTACTCAGATCTGGCATTGCTGTTGCTGTGGCTGTGGCATAGGCTGGCGGTTGCAGCTCCAATTTGACCCCTTGTCTAGGAACTTCCATATATCACAGGTAATGCCATAAAAATAAAAATTAAAGTAATTTTTACTTCCAAATCTTATTCTTTAAGAAATAAACTTAATAAGGCTATAGCTGCCATAGATTTTAATTCCTCTAATGGATCAGGGCAAAATCAGCTGAAAACCTTCTGGAAAGAGTTCAACATTTCAGATGCCACTAAGAACAATTATGAGTCACGGGGAAAAGTCAAAGTATCAGATACACAGGAGTTTGGAAGAAGTTGATTCCAACTCCCATGGATGACCAGGAGATGTGCAAGACTTCCGGAAGAAGTAACTGCTGATGTGGTGGAAACAGCAAAAAAATAAAAAAATAAAAAAATAAATGAATTAGGAGTAGAACCTGAAGGTGTGATTGAATGTTGCGATTTCATGATAAAACTTGAATGGATGAGTTACTTCTTATTGATGAGCAAAGAAATTAGTTTCTTGATTTGGAATCTACTCCTGGTGAAGATGCTGTTAAAATTATTGAAATGAAAACAAAGTATTTAGAATATTATAGAAAATTAGCTGATAATGCAGCTACGTGATTTGAGAGGATCAATTCCACCTGTCAAAGAAGTTTTACTTTAGGTAAAATACTACCAAACAGCACTGTGTGCTATAGAGAATGGTTCATGGAAGTAAGAGTTAATTGATGTAGAAAACTTCATTGTTGTCTCATTTTAAGAAATAACAATAGCCACCCGAATCTTCAGAAACCACCCTAACTGATGATTAGCAGCCATCAACATCGAGGCAAGACCCTCCACCAGAAAAAGATCATGACTCATCAAAGCCTCAGATTCTGGTTAGCATTTTTTAACAATAAAGTATTTTTAATGAATATATGTGCAATGCATTTTAGAAAAAATGCTATTACACACTTAATAGACTATAGTAGAGTATGAACACAAGTTTCATATGTACTAGGAAACAAAAAAAAACCCATATGACTAGCTTCATTGCAATATCTGCTTTACTGCAGTGGTATGGAACTAAGCCTGCACTATCTTCAAGGTTTGCCACTATCTAGAATATTTTTTAAATCTCTCAAGATTCAACTGCAAAAAGCAGACAATCCAATTAAGAACCATGCAAAAGACATTAAGAGGCATTTCAACAAAGAAAATATGGAGATGTCAATGAGCACATGAAAAGATGTTCAACATCATTAGCCGTTAGAAGACTGCAAATTAAAACCATAATGAGATATCACTACACACATCAATATGACTGAAATAAAAAGTACTGGTAAGGATAGGAAATACCTGGATCACTCATATTGCTGATGGCAATGTAAATAGTACAGCCACTCTGTTAAAGAGCTTGGCAGTTTTTTAAAAGGCTAAATATTTTACTCCTATAGTACACAACAACTGCATTCCTGGGCATTTATCCCAAGGAAGTGAAAAGTTATGTTCACAGGCAAACCTGTACATGAACGTTTATAACTTTATTCACAGTAGTAAAAAAACACTGGAAACAATCCAGATGTCTTTCAATGGTAAACACTTAAACACTGGTATATGCATACCATGAAATAATAATCAGTGATAATAAGGAAGAAATTTTTTTTTTTTTTAGGGCTGCACCTGTGGTATGTGGAAGCTCCCAGGCTAGGAGTCAAAGAGAAGCTGCAGCTGCTGGCCTACGCCACAGCCACAGCCATAGCAACACCAGATATGAGTCGCATCTTCAACCTACACCACAGCTCACAGCAAAGCTGGATCCTTAACCCACTGAGCGCGGCCAGGGATCGAACCCACATCCTCATGGATTCTTGTTGGAGTTCTTAACCTGCTGAGCCACAATGAGAACACCAAAAAGAAGGAAATTTTAACACTTAGAACAACCTATATGAATCTCCAGATAATTATGCTGAGTGAAAAATACAAATCCTAAAAGATTATATATGATTCCATTTATATAACATTCTTGAAATCACAAAAATTATAGAATTGGAAACCATATTAGAGCTTGACAGTAGTGGGTAGAAGTGGGTGTAGAGGTGATTATAGAAGGTGCTGAAAATGTTCTGTGTCTTAACATAATGCCAATCCTGGTTTTGATGTCATCCTATAGTTTTACCAGATATTACAACTGAGGGAAACTGGGTAATGGGTACATTGGTTCATTACATATTATTTCTTACATTTCCATGTGAATCTACAATCAACTCAAAACAGTAAGCTTATGTGAAAAGATCCACAGAACTAAAAAAAAAGAGAGAGAGAGCACAAGGAGTATTCAGTGTCAGGGTGGAAAACAAGGAGTTTTCTTACAATGGGGTTTCTTGACATTGTTTGATAGTTATACACATTTGAAGGTGTATCTTATGAAGGAGGAAGAAAAGACATGTTTGGTTTAGAGGACTAAATTAAGGGAAATTATAAGTCAAAGGAATACAGATTAAGGCTTAATACAGGAGAGTTTTTCCAGTACTCAACGAGGTGGGCCCGGCACTGGAATGGGATGCTTGGGGAAGAACTGAACTTGCAGGTGATTCATTCAAGCAGGAAGAAAGTTGCAAAAGGCACGACTGCATTTGGTGAGGTTGGCCTCATCAGGGAAAAACAAATTCAAATTCCGAAAGGGAACTAGCTGGGTAATAAACATGAACCACTAAAGTATCATGGGAAGAGGAAAAAAAAAAAAAAAAAGAACAATAAGAAGCAATGAAGTTGTGGGAAACCAGAGGCCACTCACTCCTGGAAGATGGTTGCCTATGAGGAGCTAGATCTTCAGGTGTTTCCACAGAAGCTGTAAATCTGGCTTTGACTTTTATTTTTTGTCTTTTGTCTTTTCAGGGCCACAACAATTGCATATGGAGGTTCCCAGGCAACAGGTGGAATCAGAGCTGTAGCTGCCCCTACACCACAGCCACAGCAATGCAGGATCCAAGCCATGTCTGCGACCTACACCACAGCTCATGTCAACACCGGGTCCTTAACCTGCTGAGCAAGGCCAGGGATCGAACCTGCATCCTGATGGATACTAGTTGGGTTCATTAACAATTGAGCCATGATAGGAACTCTGGAAATCTGGCTTTTTAAATAAAATCTTCCAATAATTAAAACATCTTTACTAACTTGCTTATGACATACAAATGCTATGAAGCCTAAAACTGTGTAGTCCAAATAAAACTTATCTCGAATTTATCCTATTGTTTTTTTTTGTTTGTTTGTTTTTGTTTGTTTTTGGGTTTTTTTTGTTTTTTGTTTGTTTGTTTGTTTTTACGTTACCACAAAGGTTTTAATTATTTATTTTTAGACTCTACATGTAAATTCTATCTCGGATATTTGCCTTTCTCTGTTTTACTTCATTTAGTATGGTAATCTCTATGTCTACCCAAGTTGCCGCAAATGACTATTTCATTCTTTTTTATGGCTAGATAATAGTCTGCTGTGTATATGTACATTTTTTTCTCATTTTTTCCTTTTTTTTTGTTTTTGTTTTTGGCCGTGCCTGTGGCATGCAGAAGTTCCTATTGTTTTAATTTTAGCACTTCAAATGAGTCTCAAAAAAATGCCTTCTATCATTACATCACTGCATTTCCATTTCCAAAAACCTCTTACTTTTAAATTTCATTATAGACTGCTGTTTCCATGAAAATATCTTGAGCAAATATCTCCTTTGTTGCAGTTTCTGTTTGATACGAAGGTAGCTGTTAGACCAGTGCCATTCTGTTAAGTCCCACATATGATGGGCCATTTTGGGGGAGATCATTTATGAAAGTTCCAGTCTTCCTGAAGAATATATCATATTTACCATGTATTCAGAGATAAAACGATATGTCATAATTCATTGTTCAAATTTATTCATGAACGTATGTCTTTTCCCCTGACATGACTGGAACTTTCTTGAAATAAAGTGTTTCCTTTTTCTGCCCTCAGTATTCCTTACCACAGTTTGGATCATAGAGTAAGTACTCAAAAATGGCTAGTTCATGAGTCCCTGTTTCAAACAATATAAGTGAAGATATCCCTGGCCAAAAAGGGGAAGTAGGGAAAAATGGGCTGGAAGATTTATTCAATCCTACCCTCTACAGACTTACCATCAGCACTATCCCAACCTCCCAACCTCCCAACCTCTGTCTTTCTCTCTTAAAATTTTGCTCCTTTTTTGTTTTTCAGGGTCGCAACCACAGCATATGGATGTTCCCAGGCTAGGGGCTGAATTAGAGCTACAGTTGCTGGCCTACACCACAGCCACAGCAACACCAGATCTCAGCTGCATCTGCGACTTACACCACAGCTCACCATAACGCTGGATCCTTAACCCACTGAGCAAGGCCAGGGATCAAACCCACTTCCTCATGGATACTAGCCGTGTTCCTTACTGCCAAGCCATGACAGGAGCTCCCCTCTCTTAAAACTTTAACACCAATAGTCTTCAGGAGCTCTCAAATAATCAGTGATTGAAGATTCCGGAAATTCACTGCTTTGAATTTCAAAATGAAATAAAAAGCAATCAGAAAAAAACCTATCTGTATTCCATGCATTTTATGTAACTGTGGCCTTGGGAGGAATCTGCATTGTAGGCTAGCTTAGATGGAGTTTATTAACCAAGAGAAGAGGTGACTCATATTTATTTCTTCCCTTTTAATTTCAGGTAGATGTTCTGGTATTAGTGTCTGTCTATGGTCAGTTCCTATGGCAGATACAGAGTTTTCTACCAATCAGGTTGAGCAACCAAAAACATGGCAGGTGACACTTGACAACAGAGAAAAGTAATGAATCCATAAGCATACAGGGTCTTCAGCTTTGTATGTACCCAGCAGATCCTGAGGTTTTTAATCGTGAAAATAATTTTGCATCTAAAGAACATAAAATTACCACAATTCAGACAATTTTATGCTAAGAAGGAAAACACACACATACACATACACACAGGCACAACTCCTTTGCCCATCAAATAAGATGAAAAATTTTAAAGAGCCACTCACAAGATCTTTGACAATCGGACACTACTTTTTAAAACAGCTGGTAAAAGATAAGTTCAGCACAACGGGTGTATGGAGAAGCTTCATCAAAAACTACTTTTAAGAATATATAGTTCCACAAAAAGAAAGTCTGAGAATCAAAAACCCAGTTTCAGAAATGCCCAGACGCCAAGAGTGAAAGGTGTTTAGCTGTTTTGCTCTGAAGCACATGCCCCAGGCAGGGCTCCTGACTTTTCAAGATAGCATGGTTTTCACTTCAGTGTTGCCTGAACTGACCTGGTCGTGTTGTGCCTTCCCTCCCAGGAGGCTTCATTTCCTTTAACTTATTTCTTTGTCTCCGTCTAACTTCTACACACTTAGTGTATCCCCTTGCCTGACTTTTGCTCCAAATATGACACATCTCTTACTCTTTCTCCACTAATAGAGGAGTTATTTGGCTTTCATGAAAGCATTTTTTTTATAGAAAGACAAAAAAGGTCCATGTCCTACTGTGTATTTCCGCTTCAAAAATCACTTCTGAAGACACAAGCTGCATTGGGAATGGTTGACTAGAATTCTGGGCATGAGAGTGTGTAAACCTCAATACTGGAACAGGCTTCTCAGATCCTGAAATGCCACAGAGCACTACAAAGGAGAGAGACATGCTCTGCACTATTTCATGTCAACTTTTAGTCCTAAAAGAACAAAGGTTACCAACAATAGACAATATATCTCAAAGTGCAGTTCTTTTGCTGACTTTGACTGTTAGATCTAAGTCCAGTGAAAGCAGTAGCACAGTATTACTTGGCCTTTTTATTTATTTATTTTTTATATCGACAGCAAAAAAAGGCAAGGCAATACCTTGTTTATCTGGACTACTGGACCAGCCTCTTGACCAGTTCTGAAGTTTTGCCCTAGCTTCTCTCACCCCCTCCAGTTTATTTTCCAAGAGCAGCTAGAGTGCGTCTTTGAAATACATTAGCTGCTGAATCTCCTCCACTCAAAATTCAACAGTTCTGACTCTCAGTGGGGATTAAAGCCCAAGTTTGACACCATCTCCTCAAATACTTATTCCCCACCCTGTGCTGACCTCACCTACCACCCCATCAAAAACCCTCACTCAACATTCTCTTTCCTGTTCCTTGAATGCACATGATAGTTAGGCTCTGGTACCGGGGCATTTGCACCAGCAGAACTTCTTCTGGGGCCGCTTTCTCAAAAGACAGCACTGCCTTCAAGACTTGGCTCAAGTATCAATGTTTCAAAGAGACCTGCCTTGACCACTCTATAACAGATCAAAAGTATTTTGCTATTTACACTATATCTTCAACTCCTTTAGACCTGATCTACTTTTTATTTGTCCATATAATTTATTATGTCATTTGTTTACCCTTTATAATGGAGGTCTACAAGGGCAGAGATCTTTGTTTTTACTCACCCACTTAATTACCCAAAACAATGCCTGGCAGATGTGTGGTAGACACTCATATTTGTTGAATAAAATAATTAATGGTATATTGGCTTATTTTCTTGTTTGGAGATAATAAAGATACTATCCTGGAAAGAAGATATTGTTAACAAAGGAACTGTAACTCACAATTACTGAATAATTAAAAACTGCTTATTTTCTGAATTCAGACTCATGAGTTTTGTTTGTTTTTTTTTTCCCAAAGACTCATGGAAGACCCTCAATAGTCATAGCAAAAGGTAAGTTGTAAAGTTCCAGGTGAATTAGAGTTAGGAAGTGAGTTGAAAACTTGGAGAGCATTTTTAAAATTGCCTTCACCTAGGAAAATAGATCCACTTTTGCTCTCAGACTAGTTGTCCACTCTCAGCTGCAAAGACATGGGAACTAGAATTTTGGCATGGCATCATAATTCTCTGCAGAACTTTGGCTAAGTGTCAAAATTCTCTCCAGTTGTTTGGTACATATGTCAGTTACTTCCACCTCATTCTTGGAGCTGGAGTTTTCCTGGCAAGATGCTCTGGTCTAGGGCCTGGGCCTATGACCCTGACACAGACTTCCTGGCCTTCTAGTCCTTGCTTTCTTATCTCCATGCTCTCTGGGTCTCTAGATTGTGCACATTCATGCTTCAGTTTGTTCCTTGCATCTTGATCAATTTTCCAAATATTGACCTATATCACAGATATAGAGAAATATCACCCAGATCACCCTTCTCAGAAATATTTGTTGACCAGCTGTGACATATGTGGGTAGCAGACAGTCTCCAGCTGCCAGCCCCATTAGGGATTAATTCAGCTTCAAAGGGCCATCTGCCCCATGGTCACATGACACATTGAAGCAGAATGCATCCCATGATGGCCCAATGATGGACCCACTAAGGAGCATTTCTTGCTCCAGACACTCTGCAGGTTAACCAAGGTGTTGCCGGGCCTGTATCACAAGCCCCCTTGACCTAATCCTGCTCCTTCCTTTCCTTTCTCCTTCACAGGTATTGATCTCTAATAAACATCATGTACCCCCAAACACCATCTCAGTATCTGCTTCCGGAGAATCTAACTAGTAACAATCTCCAACACTCTCAACTAATAGAAATGTCAAAACCGAGGAAATTGAAGAGGTAGAAAGTGAAGCAGAATATATATGAGCAATACTCAGGGAGCAATACATATTAATACAAGAGACTTATCTACTGTTGAAGCAATGCTAATAACACTCATTATACTGTACACTTAACATCAGCTAATAATGTAAGAAAGCTCCTCTGCTTTCTTAAGACTTTGAGCCAAAACTCTTTTCTAAATCATCCTCCAGAAAATCCTCCTTTATTCTGAGAATTCTTTTACAAAAATAAATAAATAAGTAAGTAAATAAATAAATAAATAAATAAATAAAACATCAGTTTTGGAGATAATCAGAAAGTAGTTTAGGTTCTGAATTTAGGGAAACTAAATTTATTTAAGAATTTATAAGAACATTATCTTGATAGTTGTATATTAACATTCATTTGTCAGAAATTTCCTTTCAACAATACTTTTTTTTAAGTTTTAAAACAATTTTAGAATAGAGTGGACCATTTTTTATTTATAAGATACAATAAATTTTGTTAATATTTCTGCTACTGTATGGTACCACCTTGTGTTGGCTGGAATCATGTCCCCTTACTTTATTGTGATATTTCCCTATAATATTCAATGTAAAATTGCCTTTGATCCAATGTACCTAATATCTAGAATACTCTAGCTGGATCCAAAACCATGTATAGACACTTCCTTTCCTTTACCTGAGGGCAAATACAGTTAGCATTTTCTAAATCCCCTCTAGTCACCATGTGACCCTTATCAGTGGCTGATTTCTGTGCCAAGCCCATTCGGCTTGGACCCTTATGAGAGGTTCTAAATTCCGAAGTCTGCTTGTTTGAAAATTCATGAGCTTCTCAATGATGCAGTTCCTTTTTTGGCTGCCCACTGCTCGGTTAGTTCAGACAACAAGCTGCTTAGGGATGGATAATTTTTCCTCTTGGATGCCAAAACCTATGGGGGGGGGGATTATTTTACCACTATTGTAGAATTTTCAGAAGTTTGGAAAACAGAGAATTTTATTTTTTGTTTTGTTTTGATGTAGGACACTATGACAATGGCTTTGGCAGTGATACAAAAATCTCTATGCCTATAAACCAGAATAACATTTGCAGCCATCTGGCTTGCATGTAGCACCCTCTGAGTAAGAGAGATGTAAAAACAGTAAGCAATTACGAGGTTTAAAATGATTTTCCCATTAGTTTCTCAACTGAACTACCGAATGATAAAGATATAATAGGTAATGAAAGGGTTGTTGATTCTTTGTTAGCACACATGATAAAAACTGTTTGACACCTCCATTATTTCTTAATTTCCCAGTTTCCCTTCACTCTTACCACCAGGATTTACCCAGATTTCTGGACTCAGTTTTTCCTTTTGTCCTAAATATAACATCTCCAATTATGACAAACCATAAAATTCATTAAAAATCCACTATATGCCCAGTAATGTTTATTATTTTCTCATTGGAGTGTGACTAAGGCTTGATTCCAAAGAATAGAGGAAAACTCTTAAAACAACATAATATGAATCACTAGCTTTTAATTTTAAATTTCAGGGCCTAATCTTTATATGATAAACATCAGGTATATTATTAGGATAGTTTTAAGCAATAAAACACAGTAGCTTTGATTCTCAAAACTGAAAAAACAAAGCTCCTTTAGTTAGGAATTATGCCTCTGACCTCTTTATAATTAATTATTCAAAGGTATTTATTATAATATCTACACATACCAAGATAATATAAATAGCACCACCAACTTGGAGACTTGTCAATTCCCAGTACAACAACAAGGAGATCAAAGTTATCCAGATCTCTAGGAGCAAAGTTTGAGAAGCTGTGCTGAAAGTAAAGAGGAAAGTGAGGTAGGACTTGAGAAGAGGTGTTTATTTCCCCGGACCCAGCCTGCTCCATAGAACACTAACCTGCCTGCCCAGGAAATGTGATCTGCCAGTAACCTGCAGAAGAGGCTTTGTGCTGTTACACATTTTGTACATTTTACCCAGAGTAACATATTTTTATCTAAGTTCTTTCAGAGATTTCTCACCTAGTTGTCAAGTTCAGAAAACCCAGAGCTGGAAGACATCAGACAGGAATTTTCCAAAACAAATTAGCATGTTGGAGGGTGATATAAATGGCAGCATGAATTTCCCCTATGCTTGAGCACGTTTTGCAGTACAGCTAAGACATTAACAAGTGATGGTTTCATGCACTTGGGCTAGTGATTTACGGAGTTGCTTCCTGATTTAATAGAGTGCTAGAAAGGATTGTTGTTATACCAACTAAAAGAATCATAAAATGGTAATGAATGTTATGAAACTTCATGAATATTTCATCTTGAAGACAGGCTGTCAGATTTATCTTGAGGTTAAAGAGCACACGGGCCGTAAATCAGGCCCAAGATGGAGTTGCTTGAAGTTTGTAGTTGGTGAGAACTGTTTACATGTTAGGCAAGGCTATCTATGGGTGTTTATTGCTTTAGTGACATGTTAGGACCCAGTTAACCTAAGATTAAAAAAAAAAAAATCACTTGAAAATAGAGCACTTTAAAAAGAATCAGCAAAGGTTTCTAGGAAGCATTAGGATATTTTTTGAAAATTGGTTTTATTGTAATTTTCTCATTTAATTTATTAAGTATTCCAAACTGTAATCAATACTCAGTAAAAAGGTATCACAAGGCTATTAAACTGATGCAATAAAATGGAATAATGAGCACAAGTGTGTTCTTTAGCTATGAACTGCACATATAACCATCATCTATGTCAAATCTTTCATATATCATTAATTCCAAGGCAATTTCTCATTTGGGATATTTATAGTTTAAAATTCATTACCTATTTTGTTAGAGAGGTGTGTTTTATTTCTTCCAATAGAAAAAAATAATGCTTCGTCAAGCCACAGTAGTGACAAAAGTGAAATTTATTTCAGTGATTATGGGATTTCCCCTCTAGTTCTGTAGCTTGCTGAGAGCAAGCCCTTTAACTCCTTTAAAATTTTTTCCCTTTCCTATGTTTTTCAAAATATAAGAAATGTTATTTAAATACAGAGATAACCTCTTTGAAAATCTTTTATCTGTCAGTGGAAATAGAAACCTAACATTCATTCATTTGATCACTCATCATAATTCTGAATGCTTACTATATGACATGTACCTTGCTGGGTGAAGGGGATGAAATTGTGAATGATTAAAACATGGTCGCTACCTGAAGAATATTTTCGTTCAAAGGTAAGTAAATAAGAAATTATAAAAGGTGTGATGGCTAACGTAATAGAGGCTGTTATGAGAGCACATGAGAGGGGTAGAGGCCCTACAGTTTAGCGGTCAAAGAAGGCAACTTGGAGAAACAATGTCTAAGGTCAGACCTACCTGAACAATGAGTGAAGTCCTAATGGAGTAGGGTGTAGACTAGAAGGAAAGAAAAAAAAACATGATCTAGCAGAAGAGCTGAGGAAAGCTTATAATGGTTGAATTATACTTAATGTGTGCTTTTTGGGGAAAAAATGGGAAAGTGGGGAGGGAAGCAGAGGAAAGCACAGACCATGCCTATAAACTCTGCAAGGAGTTTAAACTCCACCCCAGGGCAATGGATTTCAGCAGTGTAGTGATACCATTAGATTCATATTTCATTTTGTTTAAAGTTATATTTCTCATTTGGTAGAGAAAACAGTTAATACTTCTACTCCGTACTTTATAAAATGAAAATCAAGAATTTGATCAGATGGGTATTGAAAGTAACTTTATAAAGAGAGTTGGGAATGGGAGGAATCAAATTATTTTTGTAAAAAATGTTAAATATCACCAACATTCTTGAATGGTGGGAAAGAGAATGATCAAATAGATGCACATCTCTAAGGATAAAGTCAGATTAGGAGAGTAACGCTGAATAATTTCCTGATAAGAATGGAGTAGTTCCAAAGTTATATGATGAGATCTCTTTATGAAGGTTTTTTCTTTCTTTTTTTTTTTTTTTTGGTCTTTTTGTCATTTTAGCGCCACACTCCAGGCAGGTGGAGGTTCCCAGGCTAAGGGTCTAATCGGAGCTGTAGCTGCTGGCCTATGCCACAGCCACAGCAACGTGGGATCCGAGCCACATTTGCAACCTACACCACAGCTCACGGCAACGCCAGATTCTTAACCCACTGATCAAGGCCAGGGACCCGCAAACTCATGGCTCCTAGTCGGATTTGTTAACCACTGACCCACGATGGGAACTCCTATGAAGGTTTTAAAATTAAAAATTATCCTTCATTTTATTTATTTACTTATTTATTTATTTATTTACTTATTCTATTTTTTGTCTTTTTGCCTTTATGTAGAGCAGCACCTGCGGCATATGGAGGTTCCCAGGCTAGGGGTCTAACAGGAGCCAACGCCACAGCCACAGCAACGCTGGATCCGAGCCGCGTCTGCAACCTATACCACAGCTCACGGCAACGCTGGATCCTTAACCCACTGAACAAGGCCAGGGATCGAACCCGCAACTTCATGGTTCCTAGTCAGATTCATTAACCACCGAGCCACGAAGGGAACTCCAAAAAATTATCCTTCATTTTAAAGAAGAAAAAGTACCTTGAATTCTAAAGAAATCCATTCCCACGCATGTCTGCATCTTCATCTTGCTCAATACCTAGAATACGTTATGTTAAAATAAAAACTAGTACTGATTTAAAAAATACAATATATCAGTCCCTATGCGTTTCAGATATATCAGTGTATTAAAACTCCTAAGTACTTTACATTTAATAGCTTATTGAACCCCCATTTTAAAATCTGCATACCAAAGACTATAATTATCTCCATTTTAAAGTTGAAGGAGTTCCCACTGCAGCTCAGTGTGTTACAGACCTGACTAGTAACCATGAGCATGTGGGTTCCATCTCTGGCCTCACTTAGTGGGTTAAGGATTCAGCATTGGCATGAGCTGTGGTGTAGGTTGCAGATGCGCCTTGGATATTGCGTTGCTATGGCTGTGGTATAGGCTGGCAACTGCAGCTCCAATTCAACCCCTAGTCTGGGAGCTTCCCTATACTTTGGATGCGGCCAGAGTCATGTAATGTGTCTATGTCCTAGCGTGAGCTGCAGAGCAGGGATTTTTTTTTTTTTTTTTGCCATGCCCACAGCATGTGGAAGTTCCCTTCTGTGCCACAGGAGAACTGCCAGAGCTAGGATTTGAACCTGGGCAGTCAAGCTCTTAACCACAATGGCATGTCCTAGTGTTCTCAGTCGTGACATATTACGTAGTCACATAGTTTATCATTTTCATGGTAATAATCAGTAGGAACACCAAAGAAAATCATTATCAAAAAGAAAATCTGTCATCACTTATCCTTGAATATTCTTTTATGTCTAACTATTAAGGAGTTCACACTTCAATGAAGAAGAAAATTCTAATTTGATTTTCTGAAAAGCAAACATACATTTGCAGATGACATTCATAGCAATGTATTTGCTCATTGATTATTGATGAATAAACTTTGTGTTCTAACTTTCATACTGGTGTACAGTAAATACATTGAACACATGACATCACTTATGAAGGAATAAATAATTTACAAAGCTTTCCTTCACAGAATACATCATACTGAACTGTCATTCACATTACCTTAAACTGAGTTATAAAGTTATTATCTAGTAGATGTCACATCAAAATGGAAATTGTGCTTTTAATTTCTAGAGGAAAGCACCCTACATGTTTAAGCTGATGTATAAGGCATAATACCAAATCTTCCCCAAAACAGTCATTTGTTCAAATTTCTGACCTGCTCCAGCCTTATGAATAAGGACAATATAGGATGACAAAAGGTTTCCAACAGAAACGGATTTATAGTCAGAATCAGTTTCCTATGTTTTCATTTATTTTGAATGAATACAAAGAATAATCTTGCTGCTAATACGAATGCAGCAAACTGAGCCATTAAATTGACAGTGTGATCTATCCCACTTCACACTGCTTTATAAGCAAAATGTATCATTCTCGGGAGCTTTCTCCTGGTTAAATAATTGTAAGAAATATATCTCTTGCCATTACTTTTATTGATAAAACACAGCATGTCATCTTAATTCATCCTTCCACTGCTCTATTTTATCATCTTCTACTGAGTGATTGGGATTCTGATCACCCTGTGTTCTGCTCTCAGATTGAAAGCCTCTATCTGCTCATCTGTTATTCTTCACGAAGCAAAGCTCTGGTGTAACATCTGTTTTCTCACTGAATCTTCACCAGAGACTCAGATGCCAGCAAGCAATAACCCTGGGGTTCTCTTAGAAATCCTCAAGGGTCCCTGCTATGTCTGGGCTTGAAGCTAACAGAATTAATGGTCAAAGTGCTGTTATTTGATTTTCATTTCTGAATTTGATTTGGGGTACATGAGCTTAGTGGAGTGCTGATAATGTTTTACTGATCTCTGAAGCTAGTCATCACTTGATGAAAGGCCTAGAAGGCTGGATGCTTTAACTGCATATCTTAAATTTTATTCTTTCTCTTTTCCTCCACTGATGTTCAACTAAGCTCACATCTTAGTTTAATCTTAGAACACAAAGAACATTTGTTTTGTCTTAATCACACATTTTTAGGAAATTTTCCACTTCTAATAACAAATGATTATTTACAATGTCTAGTCTGAATTTTTTTGCATTTTTGATGGAACTTGCTGAAAAAATATTTACACACATTTCAAATTACTGAGAAAAGGTTATAAATGAATTTAAATTGAAAGCAGATTTTGGTCATGAAGAAGTCAAAGGAAATATATAGCCTAGAAAATTTTTAGATATTGATCTTTTTATAATTAGTCATAACATATAAAGATGAATCATATACTTTAAATTGGTTTATCTGAGTGCATTAACATATAAAAATATATACATGCAAATACTTAGACATAATATTCATACATACATACACACCATGGTAATAGAATTTTTTTCAGGTTTTTTTTTTTGTTCAGCTTATAAACATTAAGATATTTAAAGTATACATTGTGGTGATTTCTGTACACATTATGAAAAAATTTCTTCCACCTTGTAAATTATCATATCCATCACCTCATATATTAATATTTTTGTGCATGCTTGAGAGAACTTTTAAGTTCTACTCTCTTAGCAAATTTAAATTGTAAAAAAATAGAATTTTAAAGTCAATATTAGAAGCAATAAGTCATCTACTGTATCACTACTGCAAAACAATCCACTCAAAACTTGGCAATTTAAAACAATGATTAATTATTTTTCACAAGTCTCTCAGCTGACCATGCTCAGCTGGAAAATTCTTCTGCCTCATGTACCATTAGCTGGGGTAGCTCACTCAACTTCATTCAGCTGAAGACTGAGCTTGACTGGAAGGTCCAAGAAGCCTTATTCATAAGTTTGATACTCTGATGCTCTCCATGTAACTGTTCCACATGGCTAGCTTGGACGTCCCATAGCATGGTGGTCTCAGGATAATTGGACTTTTGCAGAGAAATTGGCTTCAGAAGGAGTAAAGCAGAAGCTGCCAGTCTCCTTAAGGGCTAGTCTTGGAACTGGCATAGTATCACTTGAGCTCCATTCTACTAGGCTAAGCAAGGCACAAGCCCAGCCCAAATTTAGAGAAAGGGGTAGACTTTAATTCTTGATTAGTAGAGCAACATGAATATAGGAGAAAGGCAGAACTTGATGGTCATTTTTGGAGACTCCCTAGGGCACCTACCTAAATTTAAATATAAAGAGTCTATTCAACACCTATTAATGAAAAAAAATCTCTAGAAAATGGGCTTAGAGGAAACCTCTATCAACATAATAGAGGCCATATACAAAAAACCCACAGCTAACATCATTCTCAGTGGTGAAAAGCTGCAAGAATTTCTGTTAAGATCAGGAACAAGATAAGATGTCCACTCTCCCCATTGTTATTCAACATAGTTTTGGAAGTCCTAGCCATGTAAATCAGAGAAGAAAGAGAAATAAAAGGAATCCAAATTGGAAAAGAAGTAAAACTCTCACTGTTTTCAGATGACATAAGGCCATACATAGAAAACCTTAAAGATACTACCAGAAAAATACTAGCATTTATCAATGAATTTAGTAAAGTTTCAGGGTAAAAAATTAATACACAGAAATTTCTTGCATTCGTATACACTAACAACAAAAGTTAAGAAAGAGAAATCAAGAAAAAATCCCATTTACCACCACATTAAAAAGAATAATATCTAGGAATAAATCTACCTAAAGAGGAAAAAACTTATACTCTGAAAACTATAAGATGTTGATGAAAAAAATCAAAGATGACACAAACAGTTGGAAAGATATACCATGCTCTTGGGTTGGAAAATCAATATTATCAAAATGACTATATTACCCAAGGCAATCTATAGATTCAGTGCAACCCCTATCAAATTGCCAATGACATTTTTCACAGAACTAGAACAAAAATTTTTTTAATTTGTTTAGAAACACAAAAGACCCTGAATAGCCAAAGCAAACTTGAGAGAAAAAAACACATCGAGGAACCAGGCTTCCTGACTTCAGACTATACCACAAAGCTACAGTCATCAAAACAGTATGGAACTGGCACAAAAACAGAAATACAAATCAATGTAACAGGATAGGAAGCCCAGAGATAAACCCACAAACCTATAGTCAATTAATCTATGACAAAGGAGGCAAGAATATACAATGGAGAAAAGAGTCTCTTCAGTATGTGGTGCTAGGAAAACTAGACAACTACATGTAAAAGAAGAAAATTAGAGTGTTCTCTAATACCACAGACAAAAATAAATTCAAAATTGATTAAAGACCTAAATGCAAGGCCAGATACTATAAAACTCTTAGAGGAAAACAGGTGCAGAACACTCTCTGACATAAACTGCAACAATACCTTTGCTGATTCACCTCCTAGAGTAATGAAAAAAAATATATAAATGGGGCAAAATTAAACCTAAAACCCTTGGCACAGCAAAGGAAACCATAAAAAAAAAACACCCTGAAAAACAGCCCACAGAATGGGAGAAAATATTTGCAAACAAAACAACTGACAAAGGATTGATCTCCAAAACATACAAACAGCACATGCTGTTTGTATTTAAAAAAAAAAAAACAACTCAATTTAAAAATGGGCAGAAGATCTAAATAGATATTTTTCCAAAGAAGATATGCAGATGGCCAAAAACACATGAAAAGATGCTATACACCTCTAATTATTAGAGAAATGCAAGTCAAAATTACAATGAGGTATCACTTCACTGGTCAGAATGGCCAGTATTAATAAGTCTACAAATAACAAATGCTGGAGAGGGCATGGAGAACAGGAAATCCTCTTACACTGTTAGTGGGAATGTAAATTGAAAAAAACACTATGGAAAACAGTACGGATATTCCTCAGAAAACTAAATATAGAACTACCATATGATCCAGCAATCCCACTCCTGGGCATATATCCAGACAGAACTTTCATTCAGAAAGATACATGCACCCCTATGTTCATTACAGCACTTTTTCACAATACCCAAGACATGGAAACAGCCTAAATGTCATTGACAGATGAATGGATTAAGAAGACATGGTATACATATTCAATGGCATACTGCTCAGCCATAAATAAGAATGAAATAATACCAATTGCAGCAACGTGGATGGGCTAGATATTATCATAGTAAGTGCAGTAAGTCATACAGAAAAAAAACAAATGTCCTTGATAGCGCTTATATGTGGAATTAATTTTTAAAATGAGACAAATGAACTTATAAAACAGAAACAGACTCATAGATCTAGAAATTAAACTTCAAATGATACAAATGAACTTATTTATAAAACAGAAACTGACTCATAGATCTAGAAATTAAATTTAAATCTAAACTCATAGATCTAGGGGAAACCTGGCAGGGACAGATAAATCAGGTGTTTGGGATTAGCAGCTACACACCACTACATAAAACAGATTACTAACAAAGAACTACTGTATAGCACAGAGAACTCTATTCAATATTCTGTAATAACCTATATGGGAAAAGAATCTGGAAAAGAATGGATATATGATTTACAACAGTGTAAACCAATTATACTCCAATACTTTAAAAAAAATAGCCTTCTTCATTATACTAGACAATAACTGGTTTTTCAAAATATTTATTTGCTTAAAGCCCATGTAGCCTCATAAATTTAAAAATTCAAGGTTTAATCTGCCTGTGATCCTACCCTGGACATTTACTAATTTTAACACCGAAATTAAACTGCATACTTCAAACTTACTGCATTTCCCTCACTGTGCTTCCAGTTTTCACTAGCTTTTTCCTCTTTAGTTTACATTTTACCCTGGGGCACAATTTGAAACCAAGCAGAAAATGAAAATAATGCAAACTTATAATGTGTTTACACATACGACCCACTCAATCTAGTCAAAACCAATCATCCATCCAGAAGGTCAACAGGCACCGTGGAGCCTAAGAAGTTGCCAGGCAGTGTTTCTCTCCATCCATTTCACTCAAAGTAGCTCCGGTTTTCAGTTATCCAGCCCAGTGGTTTCCCTCATTGACAAGAGTAACTAAGAGGTGACTTTACATTTAATAAGCATTTAATAAGTGTTAGTCACAAGATATTTTTTTATAAATATATCAAAGAGAGTCATCCTAGTTCCTTTGTGCCCTATATATGCCAGACATCAGGAATACAAAGGTACATCAACTCCTTTTCTAAGTTTCAGAAAGTTAGGAAAACATTAAATACTGCCTGGGGTTTCCAGTTTTGTTTTTTTAATCTTTAATTTAATGATATGAAGCAATACGACCTCTCATCAAAGTTTCTGCTCATAACGCTTCCAGTATCCTCAAGTGAGATTAAACCAAGTAAAAGTGCTGGACTGAAATAAAGATATTTAGCAATAAAAAGTTTCTAAAATAAAAACAGAAAATGATTTTAATGACAGTTTTCTCATCTGTAGATCAGAAACATGAGAGACATAAAACTCACACAGAAAAATCTTCTGTAGGTTCCTGTGAAGGGAGAAAGTCAGCTACCACAAGATAGGAATGATACATGGAGGGTTTGGTTTTTTGATTAATACAATACATATTTATTGAGCACCTACTGTGTGCTAGCTTTGGGTTGGTTAAAAAATGGTAAGCAAAAAAAAACATGCAGTCTCTGCTTTCACAGAGCCTCCTGTCTAGTGGTAAATATAGACATTCATGCAGCTACAGTCTAGTGTGGTATATTTTAACACTGAGTAATACAAAGTCCCATAGTACACAATCGGATCTTAAATGCCAAGGCTGGGGGGTCAGGAACAGCCTCAATAGCAAAGCATAAATGAAAGTTTGAAGAGTGAGAGAGAAGAATGCTCTAGACAGAGGCAATAGAATGTGCACAGGCCAAGAATTAAGAAATGACATTCTTTTCTGGGCCTGAAGAGCCTTTCATACAGCGGAAGCAGTACTGTGAGAGGAAGTTGTTGAATGACACTATAGATTCAGCAGCAATGCTACCGCTTCCTGAGGAGTGGGAAAGGGGAATATTAGTTATATAGGTCTGTTACTATTTCTAGTCTAAAGATTTCCATGTATAGAATACACTGTGTACATTTTTGGCTCTGAACAGCATACAGATATGTATTTGGGCATAACACACACACACACACACACACACACACACACACAAAAGGAGAAGAAAATATACCAACATGTTAACCATGCTGGATTAGTGATGCTCTTTTTCTAAATTTACTGCTTTATACCCTTGTATTTTCAAAGTTTTATATAATATCACACACAAATAGCATACTTAACAGAAAAACATAACATAACACCTGACTATAACTACAAATGATGCTTCTGAAACTTTTTACAACTCCTCTGTTTCTAAGGGACACTTTTTACACACGTGTTCTTCCTTTTTTTTTTATGAGACATGATTTGTATTTTGAGTCAGTTGAATTCAGTAACTAACTTTAGAACTGTATTCTTTATAAGAATGGTAGCAATATTAAGAAACACAGAAAAGTGTACCTTTTAACCATGTTACCAACACAAAGAATACAATCCTTAAATTTGGTAAATATGTTTCATATATTTTAAAATATTTTCATGCATTATTTTCATACATATATTATTTGAATCCAACATAGCACAAATTATTTTGAAGGTGTTATGTATATCCTGAATATTGCTAAAATTCATCTCTTACACAAACAACCTCCAAATTTCAGTAAAACATAAACTGAAGTTAACATTTTTCTAATTCTAACAGTTTTCTGTTCATTAGTCACCCCACACAATGTTTTCCCATATTCTATTTACCAAACTCAGATCCACAGGACCATCACACAGTTTGGAAAACAAATTCATGTTTAACCTTGTATGCATGGGAGAGATCACAGAAGATGCACGTGGAATAAATGCATCTGGTGACAGCTGCAATAAAGATGGCAAGAGTGATGCATATCCTAGAAAAGCAATAAAAATAAAAAGTGCTTTGTCCTCTTAGTTCCATTTCTCAGAGCTGTGTTTATGGCATTTTCCATAATTCCAGGCATGACTGTCAACACGGAAAGTGAATAATCTAGTCTTAGCTCACACACAGATCTTCAAAAGCTTCTGGCATATTCAGCACATCAAAATTCATAACTTAATTTGTTTACTTTAAGGAAACTCACTTGATCAAATATGAAGTATCATATAGCTAAGATTTAAAAAAAAAGAAAACCTAGCATGCCTGAATTATTAATTATTAGTTTACAGTTTAAGTCTCTACTTGGCAAAACAATTCACTTTTCAAAGATTGTTATAACAAGTCTTAGGCACGGCTAGAGCAAACATTTGTGTTTGTATTAAATCTGGCTACTTCCACATATGCTCACTGTGACTTCAGGAACAGAGCCACAGGGAGAAAGACCAGCAGTCATTCATTCATATTGTGCTGATAACAGTGATTTGGGTGGCAGGTTAGCTGTGTAAAAAGAAACACTAATATTAATATTTATAACATGCCTTTCTCCTGCCTGAAATCTACTGAAGGCTTTGTCATATTTATCTTTAGGTTATTCTTCTGAGGAGTACAAGTACCAATTTAAAAAAAAAGAAGAAGAAAAAGTTAAGAAAGTTTCTGTATTCCTGTTCACGTACTGTAGTTCCAAGTAAGAAAATATCATTGGTATTTGAAGTTCCCAAACTTATATTCCCTATTCCCTGAATAGACAAGGACACATGTTCCAGTTATGTACTTTCTATGTAGCTGCTACCAAATCAAAAGTTGTGTGACTTACAAATTGAAGACAGGAAGAAGATTGACCAAATCTAAAGGAGATTGATTGGATTTGCAACAATGCTCTGCCGGCCTATTCTCCCACAATAGGACACCTTGCTCCAGATCTTTAAAGTCTGGGGGAGAAAACAGAGCTGTGGCTCACTGACTGCATAATAACTGGACAGGTCAAAGAAATCTGGGGTTTATCTTCATTATTTTCCTGCCTTGAAGTAGATTACTACACAAACCATGTTGGGAATGGTACAAGCCACAAGTGTTGGGTCAGGTGACTTTTAGTGATTGAATTTAATGATTCCAAACCCTTGCACTCAACTAACCTGCCTTAGCGCTTAAAATCACATCTTGGGGGTTTTGTTTTGTTTCGTTTTGTTTGTGGGGTGATTGTGGCTAAGCCCGTGGCACATGAAAGTTCTTAGGCAAGGAGTTGAACTCATACCACAGCAGCAACTTGAGCCACATCAGTGACAGTGCCAGATCTTTAACCTACTGAGCCAACCAGGAAAATTCTAATATTAAATTTTTGGATGTCATCCTTAGAAACTGGGAAAAAAAAAAAAGAATACCTATAAGAGTTCCTTCCCTTTCTTGCTTGCTTCTTTGTTTCCTTCCTTTTTGATTTTCTAAACTAAATAAACTTCACTCTTTTGTAAAATCTTTGGGACAATTTACCAAACAATCATATTTTATGTTCAACAATCTATCTTGCCTAATAAAATCTGCAAGTAGTAGAATGGGCACAAGGGCCAGAGGAAATGAGTTCAGGTACTTTCAGATGGAGTAATGCAAGCTTCATCTGGTGATGAAGGTCACTTGTAAATAGAAAGATGCACCCTAAAAACTGTAAAATAACAAACTAGTTCAAGCAATGAACCAAAGAGAAATTTATAACATACACATGAGACATGGGTTATAGAGGTCACTCTCAAACATTTGTGTGCCTCAAAATAACCTAATGCATTCATGAAAATGCCTGTTTCCATAGACCCCATCCACAGAGATGGAGCACAGGAATCTTTTTTTTTTAACCAGCACCAATGTAGCTCTGAAATGTTTGGTCTACAGACCACACTTCAGGAAACACAACGTAAGAGCATATAATCTACTCCTAAGAAAAATTTGTAATAGTCATTTAAAATAGTCATTCAAAATTGTTGTATGCCCAGAATTTAGAAGAAAGGGCAGAAAACAAGACAATAGCCTGCCCTCTTAAAAGGTTATGCTCCTATCTGTTGAATACAAACAATAGGAAGAAAAATAATGCTATATATGAGACCTAAGTAATTTGTATTATGTTTCATTCCTAATTTTCCCTTTCAATATCCTTTACACGGTGTAAACTTTAAACAATGAGAATAACTTAGAAACAAAATTTACTTCATATATTTTTAAATTCATATTCAGAAATAAGTCTCCAGTGGTGAAAGAAAATATAGTAAAATATTTCATTAGGACCTCATTCAATATTATGATAATTTAGAGTTCTACTTAGAGATAGAAGGCTAGAAAAGCCACCATGCTGAATCAGATTGAACTGAACTGCTTCATTTGGCTTTCATGTTGGGTCGAATTGGACAGTTGTGGAATCACATGATTTGGGTGAGGGTTTTCAGGAGTCTGGATTAGACCGGGTTGGGGCTCTTAACAAGTGATATCTAGAGAAAAGTATTGACAGCTCAAGAAGTCTGGTGGTTATCTAGTCAACCTTGACTTCTACATGAGCTGGGGGCATTAAATTTTAAAAACTAGATGGCAATAATACTAAAGAATATGATAGAGGGAAAAAAAACTGCTTTAGAAATTCTACTGAAGAAGAGATTACCATAGTTTGAAAGAGGAGAAAGTATTTGTAGAATAAATGGTTTAAAATAGGCACTAAAAGATGGAAATTAATAGAGGGATATCCACTGTGAACATAGAATGAGTACCAGGGGAGGGACCAAAATAGTCTAAATAGACTGTTAGAAGTTCCCATTGTGGCTCATTGGGTTAAGAACCCCACATAGTCTCAGTGAGGATGAAAGTTCGATTCCTGGCCTTGCTCAGTGGGTTAAGGATCTGGCATTGGCACAAGCTACAGTGTAGGTCACAGATGCGGCTCAGATCCAGTGTTGCCATGGCTGTAGCATAGGCCTGAAGCTGCAACTCCAATTCAGCCCCTAGCCTGGGAATTTCCAGATGCCACAAGTACAGCCATAAAAAGAAACAAAAAATAGATTGTTGATAATTTTGGAACATCAGGAAACAGCATGAGACCAAAAGAATCAGCCCTGATAAGAGCAGGCCTTGAAGTCCAGATCAATGGCAGCAATTACAAATTTATATCAGGTTAAAATAAAGATTCAAACAGATGTTGCCGACATTGGATTTATAATTCTTGTCATTTTGATACCACATAAATCCTCAAATATAGTCTCAGAATCATGAAGAAAAAATTATTATGATAACAAGCAAATTTATTGCAAGTGGTCCTACCTGTCTATTTGGATAATAGAACATTCATTCTCTTATATATGGTCCAGAGCTGGGAAGGAAATATTTCTGTTCAAAATGAACTAACAAATCTTTCTATATATTAGAGAGTGTATTTGTCCCTACAAGTACAACTACTTATACATGAGGAAATTTGAAAAGCTAGTGAGCATATCTACCCATCTCTGACAGAAAAATTATATAACTATGACATCTTGCATACAAATTCAAATGCTTAGTGCCAAGGCACTTGTATTTGAATTTCATATGTTTGAAGGAAATGAACACAGTGTTCACAGATTCTTTTTATGTTTTTAGAGAATAAAATGGATCATAAATCTATCTGTATTCCTTAATTCTTACAGAAGAGATTCCTTGTAGAGATAAAGGCCTTTATTTTGTTTCAGAAGTTACCAAGCAAAGATTTTTATTTGCTTGTAAACTATTACCAAATGTTGCAGGGTACTTTATAGACAAATGGCCCTAAGAGATACCAGATAAGGGGAAATAAGGGGAGAAATGTGAATAATCATACTTTGTCCTATCCTAAAAGAATCTATAGCTGACAAAGCGAAATAAGATACACACACACACATACACATACGCATGCACACTATAAAGTAAAAGGTGATGAATACGAAAAGATGAACCACGATGATGCACCTAAAAAGTATGGACTTTAAAGTCAACTAACACCTTATCTGATTTTCAGATTTGCCAATGTGACTTTGGACAAGTTACTTAAACAATCTGGTTTAATTTCTTTTTTTACTATAGAATGGTGCATATTATATAATGGTGCATATCTTTTTTTTTACTACATAATAGTGCATATCTTAAATAATTGTTATGGTAGCTAAATAAGGTAATGTGTACATCATGTAACTCAGTGCCAAGGGCCAAGAATCTGCACTATAATAGTGACCATGATCATTATAAGAAAATAGCTAATAAAGTACAATGAAATTTCAGAGGAGGGAGAAATAATTTTAAGAAACACTATAGAGATAACATTTATAAAATTTGTGGGAGGTTAAAACTTATTAGAGGTAAGGGTAAGGGAGGCAAGGTTGATGGAAGTTTTCAAAAGAAGTATGTTAGGAGTTCCCTTCTTGGCACAGAGGAAACAAATCCGACTAGGAACCATGAGGTTGTGGGTTCGATTCCTGGCCTTCCTCAGCAGGTTAAAGATCCAGCATTGCTGTGAGCTGTGGTGTAGGTCGAAGACACAGCTCAGATCTGGCGTTGCTTGTGGCTGGGGCGAAGGCCGACAGCTGTAGCTCCAATTTGAACCTAGCCTGGGAACTCTCATATGCTGTGTGTGCAGCCCTAAAAAGCAAAAAAAAAAAAAAAGGGGGGGGGAGAAGAAGAAGAAATGTGTTAAAAGGTGGTGGTGGTGCCATTAATAAAAATAAAAACAAAGATGCAGGAGGATGAGAATATTAACCGATGATGGGAACTGCTATTTATAGAAAAGGAAATCAGTGTTCTTTAGCCACCTTGCATTTAACCAGGTATTTTTCTGATGTTTAGAAATAGGAAAAGCATGAAAGTCCTTTTCCCATGGGTCTGTTTTAAGCAATTTAAATTACACGTTCAGGGAGTTCTTGTTGTGGCTCAGCAGGTTACAAACCCAACTAGCATCCATGAGGATGCGGGTTCAATCCCTGGCCTCGTTCAGTGGGTTAAGGATCTAGCGTTGTCGTGGGCCGTGGTGTAGTTCACAGACAGAGCTCTGATCCCACATTTCTGTGGCTGTTGGGTAGGATGGCAGCTTCAGCTCTGATTCTACCCCTCGCCTGGGAATTTCCATATGCCACAGGAGCAGCCTCTAAAAAGAAAATAAATAAATAAATAAATAAAGTACATGTTCAGCAAAAGTGCTTGAAAATATAAGATGTACTTTTATAAAACTTTACCTGTGCAGGCTTCTTTGGATCATTCAGCTGGTTCAGAATTACTTGACTAGCTAAGAAAATGGCTGACAGATTTGAAAAATCTGTCTGTGGAGGAACAAATTTTATTATACCCACCAAAGCAAAAATGAATACAAAATTTCAACATCCTCCACGCTGAAAGGAAAAAAGAAAGTCTTCAAATATAAGATGATGTAAGTTTATGCTGGAAGATGGTGAAATCCTCTATTACATAAGACCTACAACAAACAGAAAACCCTCAGGTGGTTTCACAGAGCACAGCTGGTTTTCAACTTGGTAACCTGAGGAATGCTGAAAAAGGTAAATTAGCTGGGTAAAAGGATTTTTCTCTTCCTTGAGGGTATGCTCTTGGTCTACATCCAAACGCTTCATATATTTTATGTTCTTTAATTATCCTTCAGAGGAGATTAGGACAATATCCTAAAACTATTCAAAATGTAAATCTACTTTAAAATACTTCCTCCCCTGTATTAATAGAGAAAATACTCATGTCTAAACTAACCTAGTAACACATTCAGGAAATAAATGAACTGACTGTGATTATATGAACACTTTTTCCCCACAGGAAGTTGGCCAACTGGGTTGACTCGGCCAGGTCACAGCAAATAAAGGCAGACCCTATAGCAGACTATTTAACCTCTGGAAAAATCACCTTTTAAATAAAATACTGCATTTGTTTAGTCTTTGGATTTCATCCTAAAATAAATCTATGGCTTTCTTGTTTTTCAGCTTTCCTAAGAAGTAACATGCATAGCTCTTACTAACTGTAGTTTTCTGGTTAGAATTCTGAAGCTGTCTAGAACCCTACCTCTTCCATACTTAAAAATGAAGTAATATAGTTACGAAGCACACATCCATAAAACTATGGGCTATAACCTTTCAGCAAGTGTTAAGCATCCTTTAGGAATGTAGCTCTACAAGAAAATTCTACCCAAGAAAAAAATACCTCTTATCTCATGTAGTATGTTGAGGAGAGGTCTTTACATTTTAACATTCATTACTTCCTTTTTAATGCAGAAAATATTAAAAAGAAATAAAACTGTCCAGAATCCCATAGCACACATAAACTCTGGTAATATCAAAAACAAACCAAAAAAAAAAATAGATGAATAATAGATGCAAATGGTAAGAAATTTCAAACACTACTGAAAAGTATAAAATTAAAAGTCTCCTTCTCATCGCCAGTTCCAGTTTCTGCAAGGGTGAACACTGTTAACAGTTTCTTGTACATCCTCCAAGTAAATATTTGGCATATCTAGTATACCAATCTTTTAAAATGTTTAGACCAAAGAATCATACAAAATAATTATCACGTATTTTTGCATGTTTCACTCAATATATCTTGGAGATCTTTCCTAATGAGTATATATGACACCTGTTCCATTTCTTAAAAAGAGCTAAGTAGTGTTCCCAGTGTGCCTGAGTCATAACTAGTTAACAGTGTCCTCAATTGGTGGACATTTAGACTGGGTCCGATTTTGTTTTGTTTTGCTTTAATTACAAGCAGTGCTGCAGTAAACACATTGCACATAACTTGAAGAATGGTCATGAGCTTATGTGTCAGAAAAAGTTCCCTAACAGTCAATTGCCTGGATAAACAGTATTTTCATTTAAAGTTTTCATAGGTATTCCAAAAGATAAGAATGATTTATACTTCTAATATCTGCATGAAAATGATTGCTTCCTCCCACCTCATTAAACTCCCCCAGAAGATGTGGAGGTTCTAACCCCTGCTACGCCACTACCTATGAATATGACTTATTTGGAAGTAGGGTTTTCGCAGATGATCCAATTCAGATAAAGTCATTAGAGTGGTCCCTAATGCATTATGACTATGTCTTTAGAAAAGGGGAAAACTTAATAAGGGACAGGTACACACGGAGAATGTCATGTAAAGATGGAGGTGGTGACTGGGGTGATATCCTAGGGCAAGCCAAGGAATGCCAAAGATGTGATTGCCTCTGAACCAACAGAAGCTAGGGGAGAGGCATGAAACAGATCCTCCCTCACAGCCCTCAGAGGAATGTAAGCAGTTAGGATCTGGAAAGAGAACCAGGCGTGGCTTTCTTGACAGAAGAGAAACCATTTTTGGCCCAAGCCATTTTGTGATCTAGTCCTGGCTACAATGCTCACCCTTGAACAACTCTCAGTGATTAATGGTCTTAAGAAGACAAGAATGCAGAAACAAATGACTATTATCAGGCAAAGAAAAGTAACAATAGCAAAAATACTACATCAGTTGTAAAGATTCCCAGTTCTATTGCAACAGTAAAGATAAGCCTGAAGCATTCAACCACCAAATGAACTGGAAACTAAGGGAGGATGATGCCCAACTTCAATCACCTAAAGCTTGGATTCCGCCCAAACCCCTTCATGAATATGCATGTACTTAAAACTTCCTCGTGTTGCTATTCAGGGAGACAATGCTTTGTGAAAGATTCTCAGTCTTCTTACTTGGTCAAGTAATAAATCCTTACTCTCCTCATCCTTGGCTTGGTTGTGTCTTTGGCTCAACACCCATCAAGAGGTAAACCCAATTTTCAGGTAAAAGCACATGATCTGAGGATTTTGGCACCTCCAAAACTGTGGGACAATAAGTTTTTGTTATTTTAAGCCACCCCTTTTGTGGTAGGTGAAAATAATATCTTATTTTTGGTTTGCCTTTAATTTATTTATTTCTTTTCACCTACCCTCAAACTTTTTCATTTTATGTCTCCCCTAGCTCCTCAGTGTTAATATGTTCCATGCAACAAATGTTGATAAAAATTTTCTAAGTGAATAAATATATGCTATATAGGTAGGCTAGTAAAAGGACAATAAAAGATATAGGTAAAAATGGTAGATTATTGTTCTGATTGGCATTTCTTTGTGAGTGAAGTTGAGCATGTGATTATACTATCATTGGTCCTTTATAACTTTTTTTTTGCCTAAAGGCACTTCTTTATAGTCTATGCCTATTTTTCTACTGAATTATTCACTTTTTTATTATTGATTTGACATGTCTATTGTAAACAAAAGAAATTATCAGTTTGTTATATATGCTACAAATATATTCCCAGATTCCAATCTTGTTTTTAATTTAATGAAAGCACTTTATACTAATTCTTATGTATTATTGTAATATTTTTATGCTATTATATAGCCAAATTAGTCAAACTTTTCCTGAAAGGCTTTTGGAGTTTGTGTCTTATTTGGAAACATCTTTATTTACACTTTTAAATTATAAATAAACACAAACCTATTTTATGGTTCTAGTTTTTACATTTAAATTTTGATTTATGTATTCAATGGGACCATTTTTATCAAAAAACATTTCATAAGGTTCAATATAATGACTCGTTTCTCAGTACATGTGAGGTATTTAATATAGTTTATTTTTGCTTAATAGTTATTCATATCCCAATACTATTTGATAGGTGAACTATCTTTTTCTCTAATGACTTTTAAACAAAACCAAATATGATAAGCACTTAGGTCAATTTCTGGGGTTTTTTATCTGTCTATTCTTATCTCTAATACATTTTATTTTTATAATTATAGAATTCATCACCCTTCGTTATAGCTATGATAAAGAATATTCCTACATATTCTCATAAATGTATTATTGCAAATGAACTTCAGAATAGATCAGTCAATTCCCCTTTTCCCTTCCCACCTCCCTATCTAACAGAAAAGAAAAAAGCATTTGGGTTATAATTGAGTTCACACAAAATTTGTATCGATTATTGTTGGGAAATTTGGGCGTTCCTGTCGTGGCGCAGCAGAAACGAATCCGACTAGGAACCATGACGATGCCGGTTCGATCCCTGGCCCCGCTCAGTGGGCTGGTGACTACAGCTCCAATTGTACCCCCAGCCTGGAAACCTCCATATGCCACAAAAAAAAAAAAAGAAAGAAAAGGGAAACTAATATGCTTATAAAATCAAGTCTCCTTACTCAATAAAAAATTAATCATTTCCAAATGATTTGTTTTCTTAATGTAGTACCTCGTTTCTTATTAGATTTATTTCTAGATATTTTTATGATAATCTTTTAATTGGCTTTATAAATGAGGTCTTTTCTTATCAACATGTTGTTATTAATGTTTGTTGATTGAAAATTTATTGATTTGCATATAATGATTTTGCACATTTTTAAAAAATCTTGCAGATTTTTTAAATTTACAATAATTTTTACCGTAATTCTCTTAAGTGCTTCAGGCCACAATCATGTCATCTGCAAATAATAATGTCTGTCCTTTTTCAGTATTTATTTAATTACATTACTTTGTACTTCTATAAAACACTAAATAATAGGGCTGATAGGTGTTCTCTTTTTCTTACTTCAGATACTAAAGGGATTCTTTTAGCACTTCACCCTTAAACCCTAACTCCAGGAAGGAAAAGGATAAATGCTAACATTTAATTCTCAGATTCCACAAGCTTAAAATTAATTTTAAAACACTTGCCTCATATGGTTGTTATAAGAATAAAATTATGGTACATTTAACAGGCCTGGGCCATAGTAAACATGTAATAAACATTATATAGTTGTCTCTATTGGAAAACTTTAGACGCGTTTAATAATCTTAGGTATCTATTAAAGGAGAATACTATTTTGATTAAGTAAAAACTATATGGAGCCAAAATAGTCATGAATAATTAAATCATCACATATTTATTACGCTGCTTTTATGAGCAAGACATCATGAAAACTCTGGCATTGCTTCTTCCTCAAGGACTTTTTTTTTTGTTGTTGTTATTTTTTTTATTAACAATGAATTTTATTTCAGTTATAGGTGTACAAAGATCATAAGTCAATTCAATAGATTTTGTGTCCCAAACCCACAGTGCATCCCCCTACCCCCCAGATTGTCTTATTTGAAAAACCAAGGTTTTCCAAAATCTGTGAGTCATTGTCTGTTCTTCAGAGAAGTTCATTGTGTCTCTTTAGTTTCCACATGTAAGCGGTAGCATTGGGTGTTGCTGTCTAATTGTCTGACTGGTCTCACTTCATATGATAGTTTCTAGGTTCATGCATGTTGCTATAAATGTTGTTATTTTGTTCCTTTTAATGGCTGAGTAATATTCCATTGTGTGTATGTACCATATCTTCCCTATCCACTCCTCTGTCAATGCGCATTTAGGTTGTTTCCATGACCTGGCTTCTTCCCTCTCTAGCTGCTTTAGATGTAAAGTTAGGTTGCTTATTTGAGCTTTTTCTTGTGTCCTGAGGTAGGCTTGTATTGCTATATACTTTCCTCTTAGAACTGCTTTTGCTGCATCCCAGAGGTTTTGGAGTGTCGTGTCTTTGTTGTCATTTGCTTCTAGGTATTTTTTAATTTCCTCTTTGATTTCTTCAGTGATCCATTGGTTGTTTTCTTGTTTTTGTATCCATTCAGCTAG